>PVJS01019075.1:0-34131 GCA_004027185.1 Glis glis | reverse complement strand
GCGATCTATCTATATCTATCTATCTATCTATCTATCTATCTATCTATATATCTCCCGTCTCTCCTCTCTCTCTCTCTCTCTCTCTCTCTACCTAGTGAGGCCTCTGCAACTTCGTGAGACCCGGTTTCAAAAATAAAGCATAAAAAAATAGGGCCAGGGGTGTAGCGCGGAGGTAGAACGCCCCTGCGTTCAATCCCCGGTACTGCAAAAAATAAATAAATAAATAAATAAAATTTAAAAAGGGCTGGGGGTGTAGCTCAGAGGTAAAATGTTTCTGGGTTCAATCCCGAAGACCATGAAAGAATGAGAGAGAGAGAGATAGAGAGAGAGAGAGAGAGAGAGGAGAGAGAGGAAGGAAGGAAGGAAGGAAGGAAGGAAGGAAGGAAGGTCAGTGATTAGGGACAGGGGTGAATAGGTGAAGCTCAGGAGATTTTAAGGGAGGTGAAACTATTCTATATGATACTGATGATGACACATGGCATTATGCATTTGACAAAACACTTGGAATTTTATAACACAAAGCATGAACTTCAATCCATGCACATTTTATAAAGTAATCTAGGAGGTTAGAGATCCCAGGATGGGCTAAGACAAGAAAATATTTATTCTCTTTGCCTAAGAGTATAAGATGTCAATAACAGGGGAAGCTGGGGAGGGGCCTATGGAAGCTACATAGAATGTTCTCAATTTTCCCATAAGTCTAAACCATCCTAAAAATTAAAGCCTATTAACAATGGTAGAAGTTTTGAAAAGTCATCACTGAAAAGAAAATGATACTTAAAGCAAAAAAGTCTCCAGGTTTGGCTCATACGTCTGTCAAGGCCCCCTAGTAAGTATTTTAGGCTTTTGGGCCATGCGGTCTTTGTTGCCACCCTCAGGTCTGCTGTCATGGTGCTGGAGCAGCCTCCATGATACAGAAACTGTTGAGTGTGGCCGAGTTACAATAAAACTTTATTTACCACCAGGTGTGGTGTCGCACTCCTCCTAGCTACTCAGAGGCTGAGGTAGGAGCCTAGCAAGTGTGAGGCCAGCCTGGGCAACTTATAGAGACTGTGCCTCGAAAAGTAAAAAGGGTTGGGGATGTAGCTCAGTGGTAGAGCACTTGCCCAGCATGCATGACGCTCTGGGTTCAATTCCCAACACTGCAAAACAAATACAAATAAAAAAAAAACCCGCCAGGCGTGGTGGTGCATGCTTGTAATCCCAGTACTTTGGGAGGCGGAGACCGGAGGATCCGGGTTCGTGGCCAGCATCAGCTCTCTCTCTCTCTCTCTCTCTCTCTCTCTCTTTCTCCTTAGTGAGGCCCTCCACAACTTTGTGAGACCCGGTTTCAAAATAAAGTATAAAAAATAGGGCCGGGGGTGTAGCGCGGAGGTAGAACGCCCCTGGGTTCAATCCCCGGTACTGCAAAAAAAAAAAAAAAAAAAAACCCTTTATTTATGAAGAACAAATAGTCCATAGGGCTGGTTTGCTACTTCTTGCTCTATAGTGTTTATACTCAGAGGTAAAATTGGTAGATCAAGAATTATGGACATGTTCAATTTTAGAAAACATCAAATTGTTTTTGTAATCAATTGTTTTGCATCAATACACATTCAGTAGAAACATCAAAGAAGTATTGCCCCACACAGTGGCTCACACCTGTAATCCCAGTACTTGGGAGACTGAGACAGGAAGATCACAGGTTTGAGGCCAGCCTCAGCAACTTAGTGAGATTCTGTTTGAAATAAAAAAGAAAAGAAAATAGAACTAGGGGTGTAGCTTTGAGGTAGAATGCCCCTGAGTTCAATTCCCAGTACCGAAAGAAAATGAAAGAAAAGAAACATTAAAAATATTAATGTAAATGTTTTTGTGAATCCAAATCTTGTCCAAAATTTAGCATTATTGCTAAAATGATACGTCACCGTGCTCCTATTTTGCACTCCCCTCGGTCTCATGGGGCATCGTATTGTGTTCTTTCTTCTGAGAAATGCCTGCTGATGGCTTTTGCCCTTTTCCTGTTGAGTTGTCCTCTTTTTATTTTTAATTTGTTAGGAGTTCCTTATATATTCTGTTTTTGTTATTCTTTTACTTTGAGATGGAATCTTGCTAAGTTGTCCAGGCTAGCCTCAAACTCATGATCCTGCTGCCTCTGAAGTAGCTACCTGGGAGTATAGGCATGCACCACAGAGCCTGGCTTTGTGTGTGTGTGTGTGTGTGTGTGTGTGTGTGTGTGTGTGTGTGTATGTTACTGGGAATTGAACCCAGCAGCATTCTTTCTTTGAGCTACATCTCTAACCCCCCGTTTTTACTTTGAAACAAAGTCTCACTCAGTTGCTCAGGCCGGCCTCAAACCTGCAATCCTCCTGTTTCATCCTTCTAACTACTGGAATTATAGGTGTGTGTCACTGTGCCTGGTGGGAGCCTGGCTTTTTTATACATCCTGGAGATAAATCTTTGACCAGTTACAGATGGTTTATCATAGCCTGTTTCCTCAGTGTCTTCTTTGTGTCTTTTGATAAGCGGAGTTCTTAGCTTTAACGAGGTCAGGCTCACTAATCTTTCCTCTTTATGCTTTTGGTTAGTGCTTAAGAAATCATGTTAAACTGGGCATGGTGGCGCATGCCTGTAATCCCAGTACTTGGGAGGCTGAGACAGGAGGATCCGGGTTCGCAGCCAGCCTCAGCTACTTAGTGAGGCCCTCCGCAACTTAGTGAGACCTTGTTTCAAAATAAAGAATAAAAATAGGTCTGGGGGTGTAGCTCGGAGGTAGAATGCCCCTGGGTTCAATCCCCAGTACCACAAAAAAAAAAGAAATCATGTTAAGAAATTATATTACACCCAGAATAATAAAGATACCTGTATTTTCTTTGAAAAGATTTGAGGTCTTCCCTTTCACCTATAAGTCTTCAGTGTATCTGGGATTTTCCACAAAATACAGCATGTGGAGGAGGAAAGGGTTCACCCTTGTTTTTTCTGTCTGGGTGACCAGAAGTCCTGGCCTGACCCCTCCCTCCACGTGTCTTCCTGGCCCCTTTGTCTTATCATAGTTCCCTATGCAGATAAGTCCAGTGCAGGTCTCTGTTTTGTTTCATTTGTCATATAGTTTCTGTAACACTAAGAGAAGTCTCAATAGCAAATTCTCTCTGCTACAGTTTGGATCTGAGATGTCCCCAAAAGGCCCATGTGTCCCCAGCCCATGACACTATCGGGAGGAGGTGGATCCTTCAGGAGGCGAGGCTTAGTGGGAGGTCTTTAGGCCATTGGAAGTCTTTAGGAGGCGGGGCTTAGTGGGAGGTCTTTAGGCCATTGGAAGTGTGCCCTTGAAGGGGATGGGGGGACCTGCCCCTCCCCCACTTTCCTCCATGAGGTAATTTGTTCCACCCTCTGACCCCACCTTCGTGAGCTGCCTCATGAACAGCCAACATAAACCTGTTGTTTTTATAAGTTGATTATGTCTGGTATTTGTTATAGTAATGGAAAGCTAACACAATTCCCAACCTATCCTTTTTTAGGATTGTCTTGATTAGACTGCCATATATATATATTTTTTTTAAATCATTTTGTTAAGTTTCATGGGGAAAAAAATCCTACTGTTAAGTTTGTTGAGATTGCACTGACTCCATAGGTTTTTTTTTCTTGGTGCTGAGGGTTGAACTCAGGGCCTTGTGCATACTTGTCAAATGCTCCACCACTGAGCTACAACTCCAGCCCTGAATCTACAGCTTGTTTGGGGAGAATTGACATAGTCAACATCCTGAGTCTTTTGACCTATAAGCACACGACAGTTCACTCAGCAAGTTAGCAGAAGACCTACCATTTTTACCCAGAAGCCCTTGCTCTGAACTGCATGCTACACCATTAATTTGTTTTAGCAAGTCCTCCCTCCTAGACAATTGATAGTCCCTTGCAGACAGGTGCCATGAGTGGCCTTGTTATCAGAGCCTGGGGCCCTGGGAGAAGAGGCCTTTTATTAACTGAGCATCCAACAAGATGAGCGCATTCTGGCTTTCAAGGAAAGAGAGGTCAGCTGTGCCCCACGCTGGGCATGTTAAGAGAGGGTCTCCTGCCCTTTCTTGTTCCATGATGCACCTATGAATAGCTCCAGGTTTATCCCAGCACAAAGGCTACTTGAGAAAGACCGGCACAAGAAGGGGGAAAGCTTGGGAAAGATATTGGTTTAGGATTTAGGTGAGTCAAACCCTTGGTTGTGAGACCCATACATCACAAGTTTGGGGTTCAAGTCTCAGCTCTTCCCTTTTGTTCACTGTGTGGCCTTGGACAAATGTCTTTGCTTCTCTGAGTCACAATTGCCTCATCTCTAAAAGGGGGATACTTACTTAATGATTGCCCTCAAATAAGGTCACGGAGGGTTTTAAATTAGATAATGCAAGTAAGGTGGCCGCAGCTACACAGTGAGACTTTGCACATCTGAGCTCGCCCTCCTGTCCTGGCTTTTTACATTCCGTCGTGTAAAGAGGGCTCCACTACAGTACCCTTGCACACCTGCAAGCACACTGGAGCACCATGGCTGTGGCAGAAAGGGCCCTCGCCCTCTGCCCTCCGCCCTCCGAGCTTACGAAATGCACAACTTGCCACTCCGGCAGCTCAGACGTTTATAGCACTTTTCAGCAGGTCCTCAGTCGGAGAGACGGGAGAGCGCAATTAGGTCTTCGAAAGGCTCCAGGGGCCCTGGAGGCAGTGGTTGGGAAATCTGCTCTGATGAACAGATAAGAAATGGTTATAATTAGCACAGTCAATGTGGAGCAGATAGTAATTTTCCAAACTATCAAGACTGCTCCTGAACAGGTTCGCACTCACCAGGAGGCTCGGCGTGTGCACTGCACACGGTACACTGCTGACTTCCTTGTTTTCAGAGAGGAGGGAAAAACCAGGCCCAGCTTGTCCGTTTGTCTATTGGGTCTAAATTCAAAAATAAAAAGGCATTTAATATATATATATATTTTTGCAGTACCAGGGATTGAACGCAGGGGCGTTCTACCTCTGTGCTACGCTCCCGGCCCTATTTTTTTATACTTTATTTTGATACCGGGTCTCATGAAGTTGCGGAGGGCCTCACTAAGTAGAGAGAGAGAGAGAGAGAGACAGGGAGAGAGAGAGAGAGTGTGCGCACGCCCGTGCGTGCGCGAGCTGAGGCTGGCCGCGAACCCGGATCCTCCGGTCTCCACCTCCCAAAGTACTGGGATTACAAGCGTGCACCACCACGCCCGGCTAATATTTTTATATGTATATCTTTTGTGTGTGTGAGTGCTACTGGGGATTGAACCCCAGGGGTGCTCTACCACTGAGCTATACCTCCAGCCCTCTTTATTTTATTTTGAGACAGACAAAGTTTCCCAGGCTGACCTTGGAGTTGTGATCCTCCTGCCTCGGCCTCTCTAGAAGCTGGGATCGCAGGCATGCGCCACTCCCCAGCTTCGTATGTACATCTTTAAAGAAACTTTTTATTGAGGTTTAACTTACATTCAGTAAAGCTTGCAGTCTGAAGTGTCCAGATTACTCAAGTTTTACATGAACATAACACCCGCTGTAATGGGTTGGATTTATTTATTTATTTATTTATTTATTTATTTATTGCGGTACTGAGGATTGAAGCCAGGGGCGTTCTACCTCCGCGCTACGCCCCCAGCCCTATTTTTTTATACTTTATTTTGAAACTGGGTCTCATGAGGTTGCGGAGGGCCTCACTAAGTAGAGAGAGAAAGAGAGAGAGAGAGAGAGAGACGGAGAGAGGGAGAGAGAGAGCTGAGGCTGGCCGCGAACCCGGATCCTCTGGTCTCCGCCTCCCAAAGTACTGGGATTACAAGCGTGCGCCACCACTCCCGGCTACGGGTTGGATTTAGAATGTCCCCCTAGCCCTCACGGAAGCAAGGTAGTGATGTTGGAAGCAGGGCTTGGTTGCTAAGGAGGGGTCCCTGGGGGTGTGGCCTTGGGGATTATATATGGTTCTCTCTGCCCCTGCTCGCTCTCTGCTTCTGGTCTCCACAATGTGAGAGCAGAGCTTTGTGCACATGCTCTCTCTCTCTCTCTCTCTCTCTCCCTCTCTCTCCCTCCTCCCCCACTGCTTCCCACCACCATGCTCTGAGCTCCAGACCCTGGCCTCACACAGACTAAACCCAGAATCTCCAAAGTCCTATGAGCAAATAAATCATCCATCCTCTAAGTTGTGTGGTCAGTCGTTTTGGATTACATCAGCGAGAAGGTTGACCGAGACACCTGTCTTCCCACCACGCAGATCTGGAAGTTCACCATTCCCGGACCGGAGGCTCCGCAGGTCCTTCATGTCTCCCCACAGAGGTGGCCGCGGTCGAGACTCAGTCTCCACAGATCCGTTCTGCTTGTTTCTGAAGTTCCTAGAAGCGGAATTATATCACATGTGCTCTTGTACATGGTTTTTGTTGCTCAACATTATGTCTGTGAGGTTCTTCTGGGATGTGCGTAGCCATAGTTGGCTTTTTCTCAATGATTGTGCAACTGAACAGCGCACACACACTGTGTGACGTGCCACACCCATCGCTTTACTGTTCACGGACGCTGAGGTTGTTTCCAGTTGGGACCATTACTACTGAGCTGCAGTGAACATCACCAAGCATGTCTTTTGGCCCCTTCATGTTGGGGATGCACCAGGAGCTGAGTTTCCAGATTACAATAGGCATTGAATTTTCTTTCTTCTCTTTTTAAAAAATCAGATTAGTTGAAGCATAATTTACATACAATCAAATCCACCAATTTTTAACTGTTTTGAGAAATGTATTTGGTGCGTCGCCATCACTGTCATTGTGAGAGAACAGTCCATCACCTTAAAAGTTGACCCTGCCCCTGTGCAGTCAACTGCTCCTGCTTCCGTTTTGCGGCTGCGTGAGGGTTCCCGCTCCTCCACGTTCTTGTCCGCGCTTGGCATTCTCAGTCTTTTTATTTTATTTATTTATTTATTTTTATTTTTTGCAGTACTGGGGATGGAACCCAGGGGCATTCTACCTCCGAGCTACACCCCAGCCCTATTTTTTTATTCTTTATTTTGAAACAGGGTCTCACTAAGTTGCAGAGGGCCTCACTAAGTAGCTGAGTCTGGCCATGAACCCAGATCCTCTGGTCTCAGCCTCCCAAGTACTGGGATTACAAGCGTGCGCCACCACGCCCGGCATTTATTTATTTATTTATTTTGGTACTGGGGATTGAACCCAGAGGCAATCTACCTCCAAGTTATACCCCCATTCTTATTTTATTTCTTATTTGGAAACAGTGTCTCACTAAGTTGCAGAGGGCCTTGCTGAGTTGCTAAGGCTGGCTTTGAACCCATGCCTCCCCTGTCTCAGCCTCCCAAGTACTGGGATTACAAGTGTGTGCCACCACACCCGGCTCTCAGACTTTAATTTTAGCCAATTGCAGAAGTGAGTAACGGCATCTTATTTTGGCATTAAATATCTTGGGCTTATGGGCCATTCGAATGTCTTCTTTGGTTAAGTGCTATTCAAAATTTTTGCCATTTTGAGAACTGTGTTGTTTTATTAGATTGTAATATTTCTTTACATGTTCTGGTTTAATTCTTTTATCAGATATGTGTTTGAGGAAATTTTTTTTCTGCAAGTCTATGGCTCATCTTTCATTTTCTTAATGGTGTCATTGGAAGAGAACAATTTTCTTCTCTTTCCCTCTCTCCTTCCTTCCTTCCTTCCTTCCTTCCTTCCTTCCTTCCTTCCCTTCCCTTCCCTTCCTCCCTCCCTCCCTCCCTCCTTCCCTCCTTCTTTGTTCTGGGGATCAATCTAGTGGCTTTAAACATGCTAGGCAAATGCTGTACTGCTGAGCTGCAACCCCCAGGACCCAATTTTTAATTTTGATCAAGTTCAATTTATTTCTTATTTTTTACAGTTCATGTAGTTTTGTGTTTTCAGAAATCCTCGCTTACCTCAAGGCCACAAGATTTTAGCTCCATATTTCCTTCTGTGCTAGAAAAACCTTTTTTTTAAAGTTTTAGCTGTTACATTTATTACATTTATGATTCACTACAAGTTAAGTCTTGTATATGGTATTAGATAAGGATTGAGGAATAATTACCTCACATATGTAATTTAGCACATTTCTTACTTGTTTGGGTTCTTGGGTTTTTTTTTTTTTTGCATATAGAATTTCAGTTAGTTCACCACATTTGTTGAAGACTATCCTTTCCCCATTGAATTATTTTAACACCTTTGTCAAAAATTTATATGTATATACTGTTTCATGTGTGTTATATACTATTTGGTAGGGCTATTGTGAGAATTAGATAGAACTGTAAAAACACTGTGCACAATAGCTGGCACATAGTAATCTCATGATAAATGTTTGTGCATTTATAATGATCAATATATTATCTATAGTTATTTTATTTTATTTTATTTTTTAACTTTTTATGTTCATTTATTGGTGCATTGTAATTATACATTTTGATATATGTCAGGGTATGAACATCATACATGCACACGTTGCACATTTAGCCCTCCCTCCAATCCCACCCTATCTATAGTTATTTTCGTTAGATTTCCACATGATAGCTGTACTGTGGCACACCTAGGAAGGTGGTTGTGAGGTGTGGCAAGGAGTTGTGCACACAGAACTTTGAACAGTGTGTGCACATGACCAGTACTCAACAAACAGTGCTCTTCCTTTCCTCTGTGCAATGCCACCTTCAAGATACTCTATAAACAACATTGGCTTGTGTAGCCTTATAACTGCTTATAAAGTACGATACCTGAAAACATTCTATGAAATTGTTAATGCTGATGTCCCTTAGGAAACAATAGGGAGATATTATTTTATACCTTTCAAACTGGGCAAAATTAAGAAAAAAGATAGAACCACCCCATGACCCAGCTCTACCACTCCTCGGCATCTTTCCCAAAGAATTAAAGTCATCATACTATAATGACACGTGCATACCCACATTTACAGCAGCGCAATTCACAAGACACAAGTTATGGAACCCACCCAGGTGTCCCTCAACAGTTGAAAATGTGGTCTGCACATACAATGGAGTTTTTATTCAGCCATAAAGAGGAACAAAATTATGTCATTTGCAGGAAAATGGATGGAACTAGAGAAATCATGCTACATGAAATCAGCCAGACTCAGAAAATCAAGGGTCACGTGTTTTTCTCTCATATGTGGAAGCTAGAGAGAAAAAGGGGAAGAAAAGGCACTTCATGAAAATGAGGAGAGAGAACTGTGAAAGAGTGGCAGGGGACTGGGGGGAGGAGGAGGGGAGGGGAAAGAAACTGACCAAATAATGTCATGCATGTACAAGAAGGTATCGCTACCAATCTCACTAGCACATGAGAGGGGGAGGGGTGCGGGGAGAGGAGGGGAACACATCAAAAGATGCTGTGTGCATGTATAAATGTGTCACTTTGAATCTCACTGTGATGTATAATTATAATGCATTAATAAAATATAATAATGTGGCTGAGGATGAGGGAAAATGGGTACTTTCTTTTTTTGTACTGGGGATTGAACCCAGGGGCATTGAATCCTCTGAGCTACACCCCCAGCCCTTTTTATTTTTTTATTTTGAAACAGGGTCTTGCTAAGTTGCTGAGGCTGGCCTTGAACCTATGATGTTCCTATCTCAGCCTCCCAGTCTCCCAAGTACTGGGATTACTGTGCCAGGCTGGCACTCTTTTACATTATTGGTAATAATGCACATTAGTTCAGACTTGCTGCAAGGCGACTTGCTGATAGAAATGAAACCCTGTTGCTGGGCAGGCAGCAATTGAAAAGTCTTAAGCTAAAGGATGAGCTGACAGGTTCCCTGGGTTGGTGGGAGTCCATGCTAAAAGTATACGTATATCTCCCATTCCTGTGTCCTTGAGTTCTCTGTCCCCTTAGTGGCCTGCCCCCTTGTCCCACATCCCATAGTTACTCGTTCATGGATCTCACTTTCCCTGTGTAAAATCCCCTGTGTGGCTTGGGTCTCTCGTCTGGTCCCTCACCCCTGTGGTTTCTCTCTGTCTCTCAATATCTACCGGCTTTTGGCAGTTTCCTGTCTGTGCTGTCTCCTCGGTGGACCTGTTTGCAGAACAACCAGAAACAAGCACTTTCATTCCACCAAGGGTGGACGCCAGCGCGCTCAGTGTTCCAGATGAGCGACCGGTGGGTCACAGAGCTGAGCAGCTTGTCTGCCCCCAGCAGCTGTCCCTGTACACGTACCTTCCCAGGACTGAAGACAGTGTTGATTATGCCAGTTGACAATATGAGGACAAGCCGCCTCCCCTCTCTAGGCCTCACAATGCCTCCATTATAGAATGAAAGAGTTGAATAAGGTCCCCTCCAGCTGTGAGCGTCTTAAATTCCATGGCTGCATGCATGTTCCAGAACTTTCTACATTTTCTCCTCATCCAAGACTGTTTCTTAGCCTACTTTCTTAGCCACATTTCCAACAAATGTGTCACCACCTCTTAGAAGGTCAACACAGCTTGTTGTGTTAGTCATTTACCCTTAGCAGAAAGATCATCCGATGCGGTAGTCTTCTTTGTAGAGAAGATGATGGAAGTCCAAAGGACTTCCCCAGGCTACAGGTTGGTTATGATAAAGACAGGAGGGGAGCCCAGGCCACTTGAGTCCAGTTCAGTTTAGGGTTTGGGTATCATCTTTGAGATTCCTGTCAATGCATAGATCATGTCTGAATGGCAGCAGGAAGAGAAGCTACTGTATTCCTTGAATGGGGCATGTGTACATCATTTATAGGAAAAAAATAAAAGGGGATTTTGAAGAGAGGGTAAGGGAATTGTAAAGACAAATTTTTCTTTTGCTAGTGGTGAGTGAAAAATTGCTCTGTGTAGTTCCTTAGACCGAAATCACTTTCAGCATACTTTTATTAAGGTCGAATCTCTCACATGCCTGATAGAGGAAGCAGGCTCTTCATTGGTCTTGTTTGCCTGAATTCAATGGTTCTCAGCTGGGAGCAACTTTGTTCACCAAGGGGACACTGGGAACAGACCCTCCGGGATGATAAGGGGAGATGGAGTGATGAGGGGCAGGCACTGTAACTGAAAACAGGCCCAGGCCTGCGCCCTCACAGTCTCATAAGTGAAGGCTGCTCATCTGTGTGGACCACTGAGCCAAGGGTGCAGGGCAGGGCTAAGCTGCAGGAGATGCAAGTTGGAGAATCCGAGAGCTGGCAGGGCAGCTGTGACCTAGATGTTCAGGAAGGGACAAAGTGGCTTGAGAAGGGAGACAAACCATGGTGTGGGGACCCAAGCTCAGGAAACATCTTCTCCTTGCCCCCATCATTCTTTTCTCCGTGGCTCCCTCCTCTCCTCCTGGCTTCTTGTCCCAGGAGAAACTCATTGGTGTCTCTTTGAAAATGAAGAAAGGCAAGCCGGGCATGGTGGCACACGCTTGTAATCCCAGTACTTGGGAGGCTGAGACCAGAGGATCCACGTTCGCGGCCAGCCTCAGCTACTTAGTGAGGCCTCCGCAACTTAGTGAGACCCTGTTTCAAAATAAAGAATAAAAAATAGGGCTGGGGGTGTAGCTCGGAGGTAGAATGCCCCTGGGTTCAATCCCCGGTACCGCAAAAAAAAAAAAAAAAAAAAAAAAAAGATGAAGGAAGGCAGTGAAGCTCGGCCTCGCAGCATGGTTGGATGGAGAAGAGCCATGGGGCATCCTTGAACGAGAGAACAGGGTAGCCGTGACTCTGACTCTGCAGGCAGGTCCCATCCTACGGGTGTTCTGGGTGCCCTCTAGAAAGACTTTGGCTTATAGATTCGTCATCTATAAAATGGGAATAAAAGTCTCTCATCCCCTGGTATGATAAGGTCTGAACTGGGTAGGGCCCACCCTTTGTAGGTACTGTGATACATCCCCTGCTGTCATCTGAGGAGTTGAGCCAGTGCCCCTTGGATTTCTGGATTTGTTCAGCTCATCAGCCTCCTACCCCCACTGGGGCCAGCGCTGAGCCAGGCCCCCTGAAGCAGTGCAGAATAAAGGGACGTGGTCCTGTCCCCTGGGGTCCCCGGGCATCCCCAAGTCAGTGGTGTCTGCTGGGTCTCTGCAGCCCTGCCTCTGTGCCAGGGTCTCCTTGCCCCCTCCCTTCTCAGCCTGAGTGACATTGGGGGAGGGGAGGGCTGGGGCTGAGGGGGGCTCCCCAGCAGATTCCTGCGGGCAGCTTGGACATAGGTGCCAGAGATAATCGCTGTTATCTGATTTCTGTGATTCATTACTGCTGGTGTTGACAGCCACCCTGGCGTCTCTTCTGTTGCCTGGGGCTCGCAGCCAGGTGCACCCAGCAACCCAATGGGAAAAGCCACCACACGCCCTTGGGCTGGGAGAGCAGGCGCAGTTTCAGGGGCTCCAGTGGGGGGGAATTCACCCAGTTACAACATCGACCCTGGCAATGATGTGCCGAGACGGAGCTCAGGAAGCTGTCCACGCTGCATGCAGAAGTGGGCAGCCGTGGCGCCGGAGGACCAGTGTCTCCCAGAAGACCAGCTTAGGGATGGGGGCGGGTCTTAATCCCCCCTCACCTCCACTACATCTTAACAGCAACGACAGTAGCAATGGCAGTTAGTATAATAAAGTCCACATCCCTTATCCAAAGCTCTGCATTTGGAAATTCAGAATTGTAAAATTTTCATCACGCTATGTGAGATTGGCCAGACCCAGAAAATCAAGGGTAACATGTTTTCTCTCATATGTGGAAGCTAGAGAGAAAATAGGAAAGAAAAGGAACCTCATGAAAGTGAGGAGAGACCAGTAAAGGGGTGGAAGGGGAAAGGGGGTGCTAGGGGGAAGACCCAAATATGCTATGTGCATATATGAATGTATCACTACAAACCTCACTATCATGTATAATTATAATGCATCAATAAAATATTTTTTTAAAAATCCAGGTATGGTGGCACATACCTGTAATCCCAGTACTTGGGAGGCTGAGACAGGAGGATTGCAAGTGCAAGGTAATCAGCAACTTAGTGAGACCCTGTTTCAAAATAAAAAATAATAAAAGGAGAGCTGGGGGTGTAGTTTGGAGGTAGAGTGCCCCTGGGTTCAATCACCAATACCAAAAACAAACAATAAAGTAAAATAAAAGAGTATTTTTTTAAGCCTGAAGATTTTTAAGAAAGTGATGTGGTATCAATACTGTGCAGTACAGACATCCCAAGGGCTCTGGGGCAGCACCCCGTAATCAAATACACAATAATGATGGGTATAAACCATGCCAGAGAAATAAAACCAAGAAGAGATTTCACACCCACTGAGGAAGAGTTTCACACCCACTGAGGAAGAGTTTCACACCCACTGAGGAAGAGTTTCACCCCATTGAGGAAGAGTTTCACACCCATTGAGGAAGACTGACAAACAGCTGATGCAAAAACATGGTTTTCTGAGTCCTCTGTGTTGATCCTCACAAATAAGAGACCATGTGCAAGAAATAATAGTGACAATAAGTCACAGCAATTCTAATATTGGCCCATCTCTACAATTGTTTTCTCGATCTTATTCAAGCAGGAATTAAAACACTTCTAAAAACTGCATTTGTATAGATGTATGTATAACATGCAGCTTAAGTCAAAACAGCATCGGGCCTGGTAATGCTGACCTGTAATCCCAGTACTTGGGAGGCTGAGACAGGAGGATCACAGATGCAAGACCAGCCTTAGCAACTGGGCAAGACCCTCAGCGATTTTGCGAGAACTTGTTTCAAAAATAAAAAATAAAAGGGGTTGAGGGTGTAGCTTGGAGGTAGAATGTCCCTGGGTTCAATTCCCAGTACCAAATATATATATGAATGTGTGTATGTGCGTGTGTGTGTATTTTTTTTTTCTAGAGTCAAAACAGCCTTTTACTTGGCCAAGGCCAGGTCCTCTAGGAGGAAGGCCTGCTTGAGGACGTGCCTGCAGAGCTTTCCGCGGTCCCCTGTTTCTAGGAGCCGCTGCTCCTCTAGATGGGCCAGGACTGTCTGCAGCCTGTGGAGCCCCTGCTGGGCTGAAGCAGAGGAGGACAAAGGCCCCACCTCATGTCTCTCTTCCTTCCTCAGAGATGGGAGGGCTGCTTCTCCCTGGCTTTAGGGCAACCCCGAGTGAGTGTGTATGGGGCAGGGGATGGTCCCATGGAGCAGATACACTCAGGGTGAGGCAGGAGGGGCCTGGAGGTGCAAACTCTAGGCCCTTCTGTGTAAGTCCTTTTCCTTGTCCTCGAGCCAGGGACTCTGGGGGAGGGCAGAGTCCATGCTGTGGCCTGAGCCCCAAAGGACAGGCAGTGCCTGGTGGTGTCAGCAGTGGCCATGTGGTTGGGGCAGGACACCAGGGCAGGTAGTGGGGGTAATGGTGCATCTCAGTCACCAGACACCAGTCCAGAGACTGAACTTTTAATTGAGTTACTAGTGAGCGTTTGCACAGTAAAGTTAAGAAACAGGGACAAAAGAGAAGGGTGTCTTAGAGATTCAGGGGGTGGTGAATGGCAGGCTTGGCATCCCTAGCCCTGCATGGGGATTCTCTGCCATCGCCCTCTCAGAAGATCAGGACCTCCTTAGCAAGGTATATGATGTAATGGGCACATAGGGCAGTCTCCCCTTATCCACGGGGACACATTCCAAGACCCCCAGAGGATGCCTGAAAGCAAGAATAATGCTGAGCCCTACATATACTGTTTTTCCCTATACGTACATAGCTATGATGAAATTTAATTTATAAATGAGGCACTGTAAGAGATCAACAATAACGATAATAAAACAGAACAATAACAATATACTCTAATCAAAGTTATATGAATTCGGTTTCCCTCTCTTTCTCTTGCTCTCAAAATACTTTAGTTTACTTTCACCTTTTCAATTAAAAGAAGCGCTTTTTTTGAGCATTTCATTTTACTTATTTCTTCATTTATTTTTGAAATCTACCTTCTTTATTTGTTTTGGACCGTGGATGGTTAATTTTATGTATTTTTATACTTTTATTGGTGCATTCTAATTTCATATCATAATGTAGTTCAGAGTGATATTGACATACATGCACACAGCACTTGGTGGGCTTTCCCCTGGCCCCCTCCCCACTCCCACCCTTGCCCATACAGGATATTGAAAATGTCCTTGGTATTCTCACATAATGTCAATGGAAGTGATTCCTTCATTGATTCTCCCTCTCCACCCCCTGCCCCTTCCCCTAGACCACCTCCACCTCCCTGCCCCTTCCCCTAGACCACCTCCACCTCCCTGCCTCCACTGGAGTTTCTTCTCCATTATCTAAAGTCCCTGCTTATATCCCAATTACGCCCTAGCTTCTACATATGAGAGAAAACATATGGCCCTTCACTTTCTGTGACTGGCTAATCTCACTTAACATAATGTTCTCCAGGTCCATCCATTTGCCTGCAAATGACATAATTTTGTTCTTCTTTATTAGTGAGTAGAATTCCACTGTGTGTATATTCCATAATTTTGTAATCCATTCATCTGTTGATGGACACCTAGGTTGGTTCCATAATTTGGCTATTGTGAATTGTGTTGCTATAAACATGGGTATGCATATATTACTATAATATAGCTTCTCTTTGGCATATCTGAATTGCAACATTACTACTTTTCAGCTTTGAGGCCACAATTAAGTAAAATAAGGGTTACCTGAGCGCAAGCAAGGCGATGCTCTGACAGTAGATCTGATCAGTGACACTAACGGGCAGGTAGTGTCAGCAGTATGGATACACTGGACGTGAGGATGGTTCACATCCTGGATGGGATGGAGTGGGACGGTGTAGGATTTTATCACACTACTCAGAATGGTGCACAATTTACAACTTAGGAATTGTTAGTTCTTAAGTTTTCCATTTCATATTTTCAGACCACGGTTGACTGTGGGTAACTGAAAACTTAGGAAGCAAAACTTCAGATAAATGTGTAAATTACAAGAAGGCCAGGTTCACCACTCCTTCCCCCCATGTGCAAACAGCCTCTGAGATAGCCAGTCAACTCCTGCCTTCTGGTGTCCACGTGTAATCCCTTACCCTGTGGGTGAGCTGCACTTAGGGGCTCACTTCTAGGGAACAGAATGCCAGGACCCTTCTGAATGACTTAGCACTGTTGTCTATTTGTAGGACTCCCCTTGCCCATGGAGGCTAAAGCAATTATCTTAGTCTGAAAGCTAGAATCCCTCTCCTGACATAAATGCATGTTATGCACAGTGAAATTTTAGCTATTTTCAAGAGGTCCATGAGCCCCTTCCTAAAAAGTCCCATTTGGAGAGTATCAGTTGATGGTCTCCAAGTAAAGTCTTGGTTTCCTGAAAGGTGAATATTTCTAGGGATGAACCCAAGGCCTCGTGCTTGCTTGGCAACTGCTCCGCCACTGAGCTACACCTCCAGCCCTTTAAAAATTTTATTTTATGCCAGGCATGGTGGTGCACGCTTGTAATCCCAGTACTTTGGGAGGCGGAGACCGGAGGATCCGGGTTCGCGACCAGCCTCAGCTCTCTCTCTCTATCTCTCTCTCTCTCCTTAGTGAGGCCCTCCGCAACTTCGTGAGACCCGGTTTCAAAATAAAGTATAAAAATATAGGGCCGGGGGTGTAGTGCAGAGGTAGAATGCCCCTGGGTTCAATCCCCGGTACCGCAAAAAAAAAATTATTTTGAAACAGGGTCTTGTAAAATTACGCAGGCTGGCCTCCAATTTACAATCCTCCTGACTCAGCCTCCCAAGCAGCTGGGATTATAGGAGTGTACCACTGTGCCTGGCTTGAATGGCTAATATTTCTTCCAAACAACATTAAGAGTTTGCCATCCACTAAGTGTGACTAAAGTCATACTACTGGTAAGAGCTGGAGCAAGGTTTGAATCCAGCCCATCTAGCTCTGGGCTGCCTCTTAATGTGGTTTTAAAGTCAGCCACAGAGGTTCTTGTTCTTGTTTTGCTTGGTTTTAGGTGTATTCCACATATAATAAAGTGCACACATCTTAAGTGTAGTTTGATGAGTTCTGACAAGCGTATATACATCCGTGTAACTCACAACCACATCAGTTATACAACATCTTCATCCCCCATCATGGAAATCCCCTTTGCCCCTTCCACCCAATTCTTGCTGCCCAGCTTCTTCTCCGTGACAACTGCTATTCTGAAATGCTGTTTCCACAGATTAGTTTTGCTGCTTATTGACCATCACATAAGTAGACTCATAAAAACATACACCTTTAGCTGCCTGTGGTGGCGCACACCTATAATCTCAGCAACTGGGGAGGCTGAAGCAGGAGGATGGCAAGTTGGAGGCCAGCCTGGGCAACGTACAAGACCCTATTTGAAAATAAAAAATTTAAATGGCTGGGGATGTAGCTCAGTGGTAGAGCACCCCTGGACTCAATCCCCAGTACCACGAAACAAACAAAAGCAAAAACAACAAACAATAAATAAATAGACTCTTTTGTGTCTGGCTTCGTTACTCAACATATTTTCTGTCCGATTCATCCACGTTGTTACGTGTATTGGAAATGTGTCCTCTTTTATTCCCGAATAGAAATTTATTGTGTGAAAACCATACTGTTTATTCTTTTCCCTTTTCTGGACAGCTGGATGCTTCCAATTTTAAGTTATTACAAATAAAAGAGATACAACTATTCTATTTGTGTGTGTGTGTGTGTGTGTGTGTGTGTGTGTGTGTGTGTGTGTAAGACATAGACTTATTTATCTCGGGTAAAGACCTAGGAAGAAAATGGCTGGGCCAAGGGGTAGGTTAGGTGATTGCTTACATTTGTTAGACACTTTCAGATGATTTTTAAAAAGTGGTTGTACTATGGTATGTTTTAATTTAACCTTCAGTATTAAGTGTATTTTAAGCTGTCTCAAATAACTTTTGGAAGTCGGTGAATTTTAGATGAATGAATGAATGAATGAATGAATGAGTAGACGGGTGAAGATCTACAAACCACCCATCCAGCACGAGGGGGCCTCCCGCTCATCAGCCTCATCCTGTGGTCTTTCTGCAGCTCATGGCTGCCTTGTCTGTGCAGCAAGCCACATCAGTGTCCCCCCCTCTCCCAGTATCTTCCCTCCTGGATTTGTAACCATATCCCAATTGTGGATGCTTTGGCAGGAAATCTAGCCAGGCAAATCTCACAGAACCCACTCCCTTCACTGGGAGAGCAGGAGGGCAGATGCCCATGGCATTGCCCCCGTTCTGCTTCCAACTGGCCCGCCAAGTAAGCCGGGTGCCCTCCCTCTGGGGACCAGCATGCTGTCCCTCGACTCTGGGCTCTCAGAGGTCCACTGTGAGCAATGGCCCACCCAGTGGGTTATAATCTCAGGCAAGGCTGAGCTTGGGTGCTGGTACCAGTTTTGTGTCCCCTTGGTTACCTACCTCCTCGGAGGTGGCCCTGCTCCAGCTGCTGGGCTGCATCTGGAGCCTTCTGAGATGCATGGCCCTGGTTCTATACATTGGAAGAAGCTTCCTGTCCTCATTCTGGGCCTCGCTCCCTGGAGAACTTTGTCTCGTACAGCCTGCTTGTCTAGAGAGGAGGAATTCAGCAGTGGCAAGGGGGAGAGAATGAAATGATTGTGCAGAGGGGACCTGTGTGCAGAAAGACTTGCATCTCGGTGAAGGGGAGTAGTAGAGGGTCCCCTTCCCTCCCAGTCCTTCTAGTAGCTGCCTCCTGTTCTGGGCTGCAGCCACAGGGCTGTTTCCAGAAGGTTCTCATGTCCTCTTCTGTGTTGGAAGAGGAAGAAGCAGTTCAGCCAGTGTGCGTGGATCAGAGACCAGACTTGGAAGAGCCTGGCCACCATAGCGCATCGCATCCCGGGTCTGTCTGGCTTCATGGTACTGTGCCCAGAGTTGATAGTTCAGTGGAGCAACATTCATTCCAGTCAATAATACTAGACAACACATCTGAGTGGCAGATTCCTCCTTTGACCTGGATACTTGGAAAGAACACTTTTTAAAAGTTATAAATGAAGTAAAAGCAGGTAACAAATGGTGCTTTTAGAAGACTGTCAAAAGCCAGGACAGTCCCAATGACCCCTTTACCTGCAAAGGCTTTGGGTGGCTTCGATGTGAGCAGTGCTAAGCTATTTGTCTCGTCAATGGGTGACACTCAAATAATGATGTTGGCTAGGGCTGCCCCTAATTGAGTTTTAATTACAGAGCTTCTAGGAGGGATGAAGTTAAACCTCTGTTCTCCTTGCATAATTAAATTTAGGTTAGCATAGCTGGAGAATTCTTAGCCCACACAAGTGCCTTATCTCCTCGTCTGAAGGGGGATTTCAAAATTGGACATTGTTGTTTAATGGATGAAGTCTAAGAATGACACCCAGGCTTTGCTCCTCTTTAATTACGAATAGTTAATTGTAGAAAGAACCTAATTAGATTGCCACCGGTGGGAGATGTAGGTGGAGATGAGCCGGATCTCTTCATTAGCTAGGATTCCAAGAAAAAAGGAGTCAGGTAGGATTGTGGAATTCCAGAGACTTCCAGAAAGGACAATCAGAATTTTGGGAGAGCCTGTTCTGCATGGAAGGGGACCACCTTTAGGAACTGCAGGTATTTTTGAGTATTTATGGGCCAAGCAGTGTGCTGGCACTGAAACAGCACCAGGAAGCAAGGCACATCCCCTTCCCTTGAGACTCCTCCAGCTTGTTCAGGGAGACAAAATGTGAAAACCCAAGGCAGAGAAAATGAAGATCTTTGTCAAAGCCCAAACTGTGAGGTCCTGATGACAAGTTCCAAGTGGCATCCAAGAAGGAATCTCACTGGGGCTGCAGGGACTTTTGCAGAAGGTTGTGTAGAAGCCAAGTTCAAAATTCAGCTCTACCCTGCATGGGCTCTGAGACTTGGACAAGTTACCAAGCCCACCTGTATCCAATGTTCTCATTTGTGAAATTACACCCACCTTGCAGAGCTATGAGGATTCAAAGCAGAAAAGCACTGAGCATGGGGCTGGATGTGTACTTCATGCTGGGGAGAAAAAAAGAGCCACCCTCATCATTACGGACGGGCCTTCTGATTCTGAGACAGTAGCACCCAGGAACTCACCTGGACCTCATTTGAACAGGTGTTCTTTGCCACAGAGGTCAACCCCTGGGCTAAGATCTGAAAGCGCTCAGCCTCAAAATGCCCATGCATGCAGGGAGCCTGTGACCAAGCTTTGTGGGGAAGGGGGTCGTGGTGCACTGAGGTTCATCACTGCTCCCCAGAGCCCCCACCTGGGGGCACCTGGGGACCGCTGCTGACCTGACTGGGACAGTAATCACCGCCCTCCTTGCCGGTTTGCTAAGAGCTGGGGTTGTTTGTTAAGCGAACAGCTAACTGACGCAATATCCCAGGGGTTCTCAACCAGGGGCAACTTTTGTGCCCTTCCCCTCCCCATAAGACATATGGCAACATCTGGAGATGTTTTTGACTCATAGCTGGGGGAGGTTGTTACTAGAATATAGTACCTAGAGGCCGGGAATGCAGCTATGCATCTTATGATGCATAGAGCAGCAACCTCCTCACTCCCATGACAAAGAATTGGTCTAAATGTCAGTAGTGCCCAGGCTGTGAGATCCTGGAGGAGCCCTGTCCTGGACCCAGGTCAACGAGCCTGCAGAGAGGTCTCGGATACCATATCATAGTGTGGCCTGAGGGAGACACACCTTCCAAGCAGCCCCTACTAGCTGCCACCATGAGGTCACCTGCACAGGTTGCCCAGTCTGGGGTGCTGCTTATAAAGCCTCGCCTGATGGGTCAGCCAATTGGCCAGGGAATGTGTTCCACCTTATGGCCACCAGATGGCGATGGTGGGATGCGCTTTCCCTGCAGAATCCTTGCACCTGTGTTGGAACTGCTTCCAGGAAGGGTGACCTGTGCTCCTGGCTCCTGGCTCTAAGCACCTGCTAGCCTTTGGAGGGATGGCGTTTAGGGGGCGGGAGGAATGAACTGAAGACAAGGTTCAATATCTCCTCTGCTGAGCAGTTCCTGGACACTTCCAGCAAGAGCCTTCTTTCCAAACAAATTGAGATTTGCACCCTTGCACCTCGTTGTTGCCAGGGACTATTCTCTGTGCTCTTCCATAGCAAGTGTATCCTGCCATCTCTGTCTTAAAGACAGGCTGAGAATGTGTGATTGGAAAGGGAGGTGGGCAGAGGGAGGAACTGAGTAACAGGAGCCGGGGCATTCCTTGGGTTACAACCTGCGCCTGATCCTCTGCACACATTATCTCGTTTTATCACCCAGAACTCCAACTTTGTGGGTTATTTTAGAGAGATGCTTAGTTCATAGCCACAGTCACACAGTGAAGTGAGTGCCATCCTCCCCACGATTGCCAGGAGCCTCTCACTCACCATCACTGAGCGAAGGTTGTCATCTGTAAGCGCAGGGAGCTGAATGGCTCCTGGCTGCATTTAGGGGACCACGCAACCTGCCACCTAAAGCAGGACATTTTTGAGAGAAGGGAGCACAAGCAGGGCCGTGATTGGGACAACAGGTACAAATCCATACTCAAGGCCACCCCAACTAAGTGGCCTTTCCCAATAACCCACACTTCTGAGACACAAGCAGGACTTTTCTTCGGCTTCCACGACATCCATGAGCTCCTCCAGTGCAGCTTAATGGGAGGTCCGGGGGAAGAAGAAGAGTAAGAAACCGTGAAAGACTTAAGGGTACTGCCTAGGACTGCAGAGGCACTGTGTGTGCACACACGCGCCTGCGTGCGTATCGTGCACCACGTCAGCGACTGTGCTCCTGATTACAAATGTGTCCCTTATTAGTTTACTGCCTCGTCTCCCAGTTTGTCCCTCCTTGCCCTGCTTGTGGTGCTGGTACTTACTGATCTGATACTTATCTTGAAAATGTGTCTTCTTTGCCAACTGGCTCGGTGCTAAGCTTTGTCGGCAGAGGGCGCAAGAGGCACGCCGCAGGAAGAGGGCTGCTCCTCCGGCCCTGCGCGCTTCCTCTCGCTCTGCTCCTGCGTGTGGGGCCCTCAGGGCTCAGGGCAGCCTCCCCCAGGAGGCTTAGCACACCCCTGACTCCTTCTGGTGAGTCCAAGAGCAATCCCTGGGGGTGAGTCCCACCAGAGCCCCAGCCGGCCATCCAGGCAGCTTCCTGAAAAGTTCCCTTGTCACCCCAGAGTGCAGTTCCGTGGGTGACAGTCTTCACCTGTGTCCAGCTCAGCGAGCCCCTCCAGCACCCAGCGGGGAGCAGGCCCGCCCTGTCCAGTGCATCTGCACCTCAGCCTCGCGGGGCGGCGGATCAGTGCTCCCTGGGGTGCTCCTCGCAGTCATCAGGGGGTGCCCGCCCTGTACCTGCCATTCCTGTGTCCATGAGTTCTCTGTCCCCTTGTCCCACATCCCATTAGTTACTTGTTCATGGATCTCACTTTCCCTGTGTAAAATCCCCTGTGTGGCTTGGGTCTCTCGTCTGGTCCCTCACCCATGTGGTTTCTCTCTGTCTCTCAATATCTACCGGCTTTTGGCAGTTTCCTGTCTGTGCTGTCTCCTCGGTGGACCTGTTTGCAGAACAACCAGAAACAAGCACTTTCATTCCACCAACGGTGGACGCCAGCGCGCCCAGTGTTCCAGATGAGCGACCGGTGGGTCACAGAGCTGAGCAGCTTGTCTGCCCCCAGCAGCCGTCCCTGCACAGGAGGTACCTTCCCAGGACTGAAGACAGTGTTGATTATGCCAGTTGACAATATGAGGACAAGCCACCTCCCCTCTCTAGGCCTCACGACGCCTCCATTATAGAATGAAAGAGTTGAATAAGGTCCCCTCCAGCTGTGAGCGTCTTAAATTCCATGGCTGCATGCATGTTCCAGAACTTTCTACACTTTCTCCTCATCCACAGTTGGAGACTCTTCAGTTCCCCATTCAAGACCAGCTGTTTCTTAGCCTAGAGTTTCTTGGCCACATTTCCAACAAGTATGTCACCACCTTTTGGAAGGCTGATACAGCTTGTTGAGTTAGTCATTTACTCTTTAGTGAGAATGACTGCAGAAAGATCATCTGATCCAGTAGTCTTCTTTGCGGAGGAGACAATAGAGGCTGGCAATGATTAGTGGACTTACCCAAGGCTACAGGTTGGTTTTGACAGGACTAGAATTCAGGTTGCTTGAGTCTCGGTTCCGTTTTTTACATCATAATTCATTTGTAACACCTATGTTCCCTGTCAGTTCTTTTCTAGAGATCGTGTCTGAATGGCAGCAGGAAGAGAAGCTCTTCTATTCTTTGGATGTATGTGGGGGAAGTATTCATAAGCTATAGAAGAAAAACACAAGGAGATTCTGAAGAGGGGGTAAGGGAATTCTAGGACAAATGTTTCCTCTTGCTGCTGATTAATTTTTTAAAAAAAAATGCTTCATGTAGTTCCTAAACCAGAACACCTTAGAAATACTTTTATTAAGGCCAAATCTCACATACCTGGTAGAGTAAGCAGCCCTCATTTATCTTTTGAATTTAACCGTGGTCTTCAGCTGGGGGAAACTTCCCCCAGGGGACAATAGCTGGAGACACTTTTGGTTGTCTAGCAGGGAGGAGGTCTGCTGGCATTTAGTTAATAGAGGCGGGTGAGTGCTGCGAACCACCCAGAAATGCAGGAGACAGGGAGATGGCCCCTGCAGCATGGAATGATCTCATTCAAAGTGGCAACAGTGCCAAGGTCGAGAAACCCCAATCTAACCAAACATGTTTCTTAAAATCACAGACTCACGGAGCTGAACAGAGGCCAGCACCACCAACTCAGTCATGCTTCTCCTTGTCTCTGACCAGTGGACTGCCAGCTGCTGCTTGAGCCCCTTGGAGAGGGCTGGCGACCTCTGGGCTCTGGGGACTAGGGGAGAATTTTATGCCCATCTGATTATTCGTAAGATCCACACAGTGAAAAGTTCTCTTTACCACAAATCCTGCTGTAATAACAGTACTGGAAATTAGAGGAAAGCATTCATCAGAAACTCTGCCAGCACTTCAGAAACCCTATTTTAATATTTTTATGTTATCTGCCAGATATTGCTTTATGCACACCTAATTGTTCTAGAACTACAAACGATTCTTTTCCATTTTGACAATCTATTATAAGCATTTTCTGTGTTGTGACACCTGCTCATTATTGATAGTTACAAAAACGAGAAAGGTCTCCTGGTTTAACAACTCCTTCCCCACCTGTTGGACATCTAGGTTGTTGTCAGTGTCTCCACTGTTGTAGGGAATATTGCCTCAATTATCATTGTACACAAAACCTGTCTCAAGTTTCAGATGTATTTTTTTCTCAATTTGAAGCCCCACAATAAGGACTACTGATTTAAAGGATAATTTCTCTCTTATCAGAAAAGAGTATTGTCAATATCTCCAGGTCAGGGGCTGTATATACCATTGTACTGCTAAAGAAAAATATGAGTTAAATTTAACAAAGTTTGAGCAAGGGAAAGATTCTCGACTGAGGAACAGCATTCAGGGGGAAGTTGGTTCAGAATGCAACACCCCACCACATGGGCAGGTTGTATTTATAGCCAGAGCCAAGGCGGTGACAAACAGAAGCAACCTGATTGGCTGTTGTCAGCATTTGCCTTATATGGACATGGTCTGATCATTTGGCAGCCTGTGATTGGCTAAGACTCAGCTCCTCGATACAAGAATATCTTCTTAAGTTAGGTTGCAGTTTGTTTACCTGCTAAGTGAAATGGAAGTTTGCTACGTATGGAGGCAGCTTTGGGCCAAATTTCATCATCCAAGTATGGAAACAGACTTAGGCCAAACTTACTAGTTTAGTAGCACCATCGAAGTCAGTCCCCAAAGCCTTCTCAGTGTCGCTAGAAAGTTGGCAGAAGTATTTCTGGTGAAATCTCTGAAGCATTTCTGGCACCCTTGTTTCTAAAATCAGCTCCTTTGCCAACACCCACAGAGCCTGTCTTTGGTTTGGATGGCCAAGCGAAGACGAGGACCTGTCATTTCATCAAAGGGCACCCGCTCTCTTATACCAGGCCCGGGTGGACCTCAGCACTTGTGCACCATGATGGAGCTGGCCTTGAAGCAGCACGCTGCTAGTGATCAGCCCTTGACCTCGGGGGGACCAGGAGGGGCACTGGAACCTCGACCATGTGCAACTTCATCAGCAGCTGAGTTTGGGGATGGAAAGATGGACTCAACAAAACCAGTGGTGTGTAGACTTCCGTGAACATCTAACTCACCTGGGAGGCTTGTTTAAAACACAGCTGCAGCCGGGCGTGGTGGCGCACGCGTGTAATCCCCAGTACTTGGGAGGTGGAGACCGGAGGATCCGGGTTCGCGGCCAGCCTCAGCTACTTAGTGAGGCCCTCCGCAACTTTGTGAGACCCGGTTTCAAAATAAAGGATAAAAAATAGGGCTGGGAGTGTAGCTTGGAGGTAAAACGCCCCTGGGTTCAATCCCCGGTACCGCAAAAAAAAAAAAAGAAAAAAAAATCAGCTGCTCAGGCCCTACCAGATCAGAATCTACAGGGCTGGGGCACAGGTGTGTTAGTTTCTAGCAAGCCGACTTGGATCTATGGTCCTGAGATCCACCAAAGTTTGAGAGCCACTCTTCTCAATACCCCTGCTCAGTGAGGGATGTCTGGGATGAAGCCCCCTCACTTGGAGTCTCTGTTTCCCTTCATGCAGACTTGCTTTTTGAGGCTCCAGGCAAAGAAGCTGTGATGGAACACCTCTCTACCTCAGGTAAGGATGGTCCTTGTGGGCCATTAAGTGGATAAACTGTTATTCCAAGGTTGTTCTGTAGGCCGCCAAGTTTGTCTTTGGGAACTGGGAGGGGTCTGTCTGCCTTGGAGAGTGGGCTGTGGGCTTATTCATTTCATAGACCACCACTCTGCTGGGTGTGGTGGTGCACGCTTGTAATCCCAGTACTTGGGAAGCGGAGACCGGAGGATCCGGGTTCGCAGCCAGCTTCAGTGACTTAGTGAGGCCCTCTGCAACTTCGTGAGACCCAGTTTCAAAATACAGTATAAAAAATAGGGCTAGGGGTGTAGCGCAGAGGTAGAATGCCCCTGGGTTCAATCCCCGGTACCGCAAAAAAAATAAAAAATAAAAAATAAATAAATAAATAAATAAAATAAAATAGACCACCACTCTCTTGTCAGCTAGACAAGAAGCAAATCGATCTGTCTGGACATTTGAATTAAGTGGCAAGGTGCAGGGTTAGGCGTTTTTTTTTCAGTGCTGGAGATAGAACCCAGGGCCTCACACATACTAGGCAAGCCCTCTGCCACGGAGCCACACCCCCATCCCTTAGATGTCACTCTTGGTCTTGACCATAAGGACATCAAAATGCCTCCCAATAGCCAGGCATGGCGGTGCATGCCTGTAATCCCAGTACTTGGGAGGCTGAGACAGGAGGATCACAGATTTGAAACTAGCCTCAGCAACTTAGTAAGACTGTTGGCAACCTAGTGACACCCTGTTTCAAAATAAAAAATAAAATAGGGCTGTGGATATAACTGAAGTAGAACACCCCTGAGTTCAATCCCTAACACCACACACACACACAAAATGTCCCCTGAGCCAGGCATGGTGGCACACGCTTGTAATCCCAGTACTTGGGAGGCTGAGACCAGAGGATCATAGGTTCGTGGCCAGCCTCAGCTATTTAGTGAGGCCCTCCGCAACTTAGTGTGACCCTGTTTCGAAATAAACAATAGGGCTGGGTGTGTAGCTCAGAGGTACAATGCCCCTGGGTTCATTCCCCAGTACTGCAAAAAAAAAAAAAATGCCCCCTAAGAAGAAGAATAAGATGGCACCTGACATGTCATGGGAGGCCAGGGGACAGGAGCACTGGAGAGAGCCAGGGTTTCTTGAAGGTTGGATATCTGGGACTTCTGCCTGCAGAGAGCTCTGTCCCTGGCCTGGGTGGTAGTTACTTGAGGGTTTTACACCAATGTGGCTCATTATCTGTATATTTATGTTTGAACATTTTTCTGTACAGGTGTTATGTTTCCATAGTAAAAAGTTAAAAAAATTTCAACCTTATAAATATGTACAATTATTACATCATAAAAAAGAATTAAAGAAAAATCTTTGACCTGCCACTTTCAAATCATTATCTAAAAGTTGTTTTTAAAGAATTGTAGTTGCACATGAGTGCTAAAATTATAGTTACTAGGAAATACCAGTCATACCAAACAGATATATATAATAAATACATGTATATGTATTTATGTATATATTATATACATTTATATATGTACATATGTATATGTATATACTATTATATACATTTATATATGTGTATATATAAATATATAAATAAGGATAACATCTACATATAAATATAAAATTTGTTATACATAAAGGTACTCACATTACCCACAGGCTCTACAAATTCTGAAGGGAGGGGACCCATGTTCTCCATCGTGTAACCCTGCCTCTTCTTAGCAGTAGCTGATTGGAACAGATGGGCCCTGAATGGTATGAGAAGATAGAGTGGGGCATTAAAATCCCCTATCTGAGGAATCTTGGCCAAGAAATGTCCAGAAAATGAGCCCATTACTAGTAGGAGCTAAGGTTGAAGGACTGTGATGTAGAGAGAAGCTAGAGAGAACCACATAAATATGAAATTACAGGGGAGTAGGCATAAGATAAATGGAGAAGCTAAGGAGAGGAGCATGTGGCCCAGGACAGATACCATGAGACTCCCCAGTCCACAAAACAGCCACGGATGCTGGTAAAATCCCACTAAACCTCTATTTTCAGGTTACAAATAACTTTACAATAATCTCTCTTTTCTTAGGATAAATTGCATTAGTCTCTGGCTATGTGACAAAAAATTTTACTGTACACTAGGATCTCAATTAAAACATGAATATATTTAAATGACTTGGATAAAAGACCAGGAAGAAAAAAAAACAACTATCACAGAGGTTATTTCTACAGTGGTGGTATACCTGGTAATATTAATTTTCTTCTTTATTCTGTGCTGTATTTCCCAAATTTGGGGAAATGTGGGCAATAGTTTGTATCTTAAATGCCCCCAGGCCCATGTGGTAAAGGCTTGGTCACCACCTCATGGTGCTACTGTGAAGTAGTTGAACTTTTAGGAGGCGGAGCCTAGTGAAAGGAAGTTAGGTTATTGGGAGGCATGTCCTCAAAGAGGATGTTGACACCCCAGCTTCTTCCTGCTTCCCTCTGCTTCCCGGCCACCATGAGACAAGCAGCTGTTCTGCCTCCTCACAGGCCCCAAAACAGTGAAGCCAGCCAACTATTGACTGAACCTCTGAAGCCATGAGCCAAGGAAAACTGTTCCTCCTTATAGTGACAGAGAGCTGATTAACACAAACTACCATTTATAATCAGTTAGCAAAAATGTAAAGTGATCTGTAAATGGCACTGTCTGCCCTGCCCTGGAACAAAGGTGATCAGTCTCCTGTCTTCAAGGAGTTTACAGTCAAGAACCGGCAGCATACTCCTGTTCATCGGCCTGGGGCAGAGTCTGAGAAGATAGGTGCAATAGTATCATCTTATTTACTCATTTATTAATCACGATGGGGGTTTGCTTTGTTACCCAGGCAAGACCTGAACTCCTGGACTTGAGCCACCCTCCTGCCTCAGCCTCCTGAGCAGCTGGGACTGCAGGAGCAGTATCCTTTTAAAATTTCTGGGGGTCCCTCGTTAAGGTACGGAAATTAGTGTTAGAAAAATAAAACAGCAATAACAACAGTAGAATTTTAGAGACGCATATTGAACTACCTTCAGATGAAGTGACATGTCCCGGCTGGGCTAGGAAGTAGGTAGGAAAATTAATGGAGACGATTGGCCATAAGTCTTAATTGTTGAAACTGGGAGACGGGACCTGGATGTTCTTCACACTAGTCTTTCATGTTTGCATATTGTCTTAGTCCAAGGGGAGTAACTTATAAAGAAAACAAATTTATTTCCTATCGCTCTGGAGGATGGGAAGTCCAATAGAATGTTGCCAGCACCTGGCGAGAGCCTTCATGCTGAGTGATTTTATGGCGGAAGGTAGAAAGGCAAGCTAGTGAGACAAAGGGAAGTTGGGCCCCGAGTGGTGATGCACACCTGTCATCCCAACTACTGAAGAGGTTGAGTCAGGAGGATTAAGAGTTTGAGGCCAGCCTGGGCAACTTAGTGAGGTCATGTCACAAAATACAATTTTAAAAGGGCTGGGGGTGTAGTTCAGTGGTACAATGCCCCTAGGTTTAGTCCCCTACCATCCAAAAAAAAAAAACAAGAAAGAAAAGAAGGTTGGTTCTAAACTTATCCTTTTCTCAGAAGCCCAATCCTAATATAACTGACTGACCCATCCCTTTGATCAATGGCATTAATCCATTCGTGAGGTCAGAGTCCTCATTATCTAATTACTTCTTAAAGGTCTCATCTCTTAATACTATCATGATGCTAATAAACTTTTTTTTTTACGTGAGTATCCTTTTATTTTTTAACATGCTTTTATTGGTGCATTGTAGTCTCACATCACAATGAATATCAATTTGATGTTAACATACATGCACACAGCTCTTAGTGTCCCCCCCTCCTTCCCCCACACATATGAAGTACCGAGAATGATGTTGGTATATTCTCACATGTACACATTGTTTATGATAGTAATTCCACTGATTCACTTCTTTCTTGCCCTTCCCCTTCCCTTGTACCACTTCCCTTGCTCCACTGAGGGTTCTCCATTATCAACCAGAGTCCCTTTTGTGTCACCACTACTCCCTAGGTTGCACATATTAATAAAAACATATGTCCCTTATTTTTTTGTGATTGGCTAATCCCGCTTAACATAATGTTCTCCAGATCCTTCCATTTTCTTGTAAATGATGTTATTTTGTTTTTCTTTATTGCTGAGTAGAATTCCATTGTGTGAGTCCCGATTTCCCCACATCCTCACCAACATTTGTTGTTGTTTGACTTCTTAATGCTTGCCATTGTAATTGGGGTCATATGAAATCTTAGAGTAGTTTTGATTTGCATCTCCCTGATTGCTAATGATGTTGAACATTTTTTTCATGTATCTATTGTCCATTTGTATCTCTTCTTTCGTGAAGTGTCTATTCATTTCAGTTGCCCACTTCTTGATCAGATTATTTGTTTTCTTAGTGTAAAGTCTTTTAAGTTCTTTGTGTATCCTAGATATTAGACCTCTGTCAGAGGGGTAGCTTGCAAAGATCTTCTCCCATTCCATAGGCTTTCTCTTTAGGTTCTTGATGGTTTCCTTTGATGAGCAGAAGCATTGTAGTTTAATGCTATCCCACTTATTAATTCTTGTTTACATGAGGTTTGCAAGGGACATTCAAACCATAGTACATATGCTTGACAACTTCTATAATGAAAAGCTAAAATGGGGAACTGGGATATGAGAACCAAGAAGAATGTGGTTTTCCTCCAGTAACAGTGATCATCTGGCAAGGTTATATGGTCCCGTTTCTGGTCTCTGTGCTGGACCCCAGGTGAGGATCCACTTCCTGGTATCTCATCAGAAAAGAAGCTGGTGATGAGACTGCATGGTGGAAGCTGCCTGTGGGATGAGCTAGCTGCTGGGGTTCAGGAGAAGCAGTGTTATGGTTTTGATGTAGCATATGCCCTGGAAAAGCTCATGTATTGGCAATGCCAAAATGTTCAGAGGTGAAATAATGGACATGAGGATTCTAATCTCATCAGGGCATAAATTCATTGATGGGTTAAGAATTTGAATGGATTTATTGGGTGGTGATGTAGGCAGGTAGGATGTAGCTGGAGGAGGTAGCTTGGGGTATGTTCTAGGAGACTATATATATTCCTTACCTCCTCTCCTTTCCCCCTCTCTCTGCTTCCAGCTTCCATGATGTGAGAGCAGTATCCTTCCTTGCTCCCTGCCACCGCCACTTTGTAGCTAGTCCTATAGACTAAAACCATGATCCCCAATAAATCTTTCCTCCTCTAGGTTGTTAGTGTCAGGTACTTTGGTCACAGCAGTGGGAATGCTGACTGAAACACACAGGCACTGGATGAGAAGGGCTGGCTCAGTGCCCACCTCTGCCACAGCTCCACTGTGACCTTGACCAAACACAGCCTGCCCTTCCTCCTCTGTGAAATCCTGCCAACACACTCAGTGAGTATTCAGGTTCTCTCCAGCTCTCAATCTGACAGTAGGATAAAGAGTGAATGCAAGCTGGGAGTGGTGGCACTAGCTTGTAATTCCAGTACTCGAGAAGCTGAGATAGGAGGATGGCAGGTTCCAGGCCAGCCTCAGCAATTTAGTGAGGCCCTCAGTAACTTAGACTTTTTTTCAAAATAAAAAATAAAAATGATAAGGGCTGGGGGTGTAGCTCAGAGATAGAATGCCCCTGGGTTCAATCCCTAGTACCAGAAAAAAAAAAGAGTAAATGCAGGAACCCTCTCTCCTTACTATAGCCCAGCATGTGCTTACCGGATGCCCTGCTCTCGACCCTGGCTGCCCATTCATCATAAGGATGGGTCTGTAGCACCAAGGAAGTGCTGACCTAGGCTTCAGATCCTCTGCCTATGAGAGGATGCATTCCAGGAATCTTATTCTTAACTGGTTCAAACAAAAGAAGCCTTGATGTCCAGAAGGACAGGTCTCAGTCGTGTGAGAACTTCCCCACTATGGAACCCTTCCAGCTCGGAGGATGTAGGACAAATGGTGAATCTTTTCCCAGGATGACACGGTTCTGCTCATGTACATCTTGCTTGTTTCTTTTGGTATCTTCAATGCCATTGCCACTTGCGCCTTTGCAGAATGTGACAGAGGGACAACTTCACATCTGAATAGCAACCTAAAGCGAGGTGGCTCAGAACAGGGGCTGTCTGTATTCAAAAAATAATACCCTGCTAATGAACAACACCACAGAGAGTACGGCGCTTCTGATTTCTAATGGAATCTGGAAGAGGGACTCATTAGAGATTCCGGGCTTGTGACTCACTTTAATTAAAATTTGAGCTGGGAGAGCTTGGAGAAGCCAGCCCAGCGAATGAGATTTCAAAGAGAGGGAAGGGAGGAAGGGGCAGGATATTGACATGAATAAAGGAGGCCTTAATTAAAGGATTAATGATGACAATAACAATAAAAATTGCTTCATCCTCACTTTGTGTCTGCAGTTGGACAAAGTCTTTGTGAGGCAGCAGCACGCGGAGGCTGGCCTTCAGGATCAGAGGAAGGGACGTGCGGGAGGTGTCTGCACATCTGTCGTCTGGGGGGTTTGAATGTTTGGGGCCTGATTTGACTGGATCACCCCCTCCAAACTCCCCCTTCTCCAGGTAGAAGGTAGGTATAGACTCGCCAGCCTCATTTAAGAAGAAAGCTCTCTCAAAGCCCTCTCTAAAAGAGGTTGACGGGCCGGGCGTGGTGGCGCACGCTTGTAATCCCAGTACTTTGGGAGGCGGAGACCGGAGGATCCGGGTTCGCGGCCAGCCTCAGCTCTCTCGCTCTCCCTGTCTCTCTCTCTCTCTCTCTCTCTCTCTCTCTCCCTGTCTCTTTCTCTCTCTCTCTCTCTCTCTCTCTCTCTCTCTCTCCTTAGTGAGGCCCTCCGCAACTTCGTGAGACCTGGTTTCAAAATAAAGTATAAAAAATAGGGCCGGGGGCGTAGCGTGGAGGTAGAACGTCCCTGCGTTCAATCCCTGGTACCGCAAAAAAAAAAAAAAAAAAAAAAAAAGAGGTTGACGATGTCCTAGTCCCAATACTAAACTGTAAAATAACTGCCAGGAGATCCAATATCCCTCCTCCCTTCCTCTCGATGGCTACTTGAATGACATGTAGGGGAAAGATTAAGAAGTCAAGGTCCTTCAAAACCATGTTGTGGTCCACCTTGCTTTTGCCCCATCCTGAGCCTCTCTGCCTGGCGCGCACCCCGCTCTGCCCAAGGGCGCTAGAATGGCACCAGCACCACTGCACTGTCCTGAGTCTACTCCCTCACCTCCGCTGCCTTCTCCTTCAGATCTCGGAATCTCAGACGACGACAGTTTGCTGGAGCTGCCACAACAAAGTGCAATAGGCAGGGTGGCTTGCGAAACTGAAAGGTATTTTCTTGCAATTCTGGGGGCTGGAAGTCTGAGAACACAGTGCTGGCAGGGTTGGGTCTTGCCAAGGACTCTCTCCTGGGATTGCAGATGATCATCTTCTCCCTGGTGGTGTCTTCACATGGCCATCTCTGTATATGTCTGGTCCTAATCTCCTCTTCCAGTAAGGACACGGGTCAGAAAGGGTCAGGGCATATCCTACTCAGCTCATTTCCCTTCAGTTCTCTTATTCAAGATGCCATCTCCAAATACACCCATGGTCTGCATTCCTGGGAGTTAGGATTTTATTTTATGTTATTTATTTATTTATTTATTTATTTTTGCGGTACCAGGGATTGAACCCAGGGGCGTTCTACCTCCAAGCTACACCCCCGGCCCTATTTTTTATCCTTTATTTTGAAACCAGGTCTCACTAAGTTGTGGAGGGCCTCACTAAGTAGCTGAGGCTGGCCGCGAACCCGGATCTTCCGGTCTCCGCCTCCCAAGTACTGGGATTACAAGCGTGCGCCACCACGCCTGGCTTTAGGATTTTAACATATGAATTTTTAGGGGTATGACTGAGCCCATAACAAGGACTAAAAGATAAACGTTGGCAGCACATTCATGGATGAAGTAAATCATCACCATTACTGTTCCATACTTGCATGGTTGTGCCTCTATACCCCCTTTTCTGTGTCCAATAAGTAGAGGCTATAAGAACCCAGGAGGAGGACTGTGTTACATCATTTTGTGGTAGAAGGTAGAAGATGTAAGTAGACCGGCTGTGATGTATGACTTGCTGAGTTCCCCAAATTAGGATTCTGTTTAAGGTGAACTGAATGCAGAGACCACAGTTAAGATTATAAATAAACTTTCTTAAGCATTTAAACCTACACAATTAATTATGAATATCTTATACAACTATATCTGTAAGTAAACTCCACTGCGCTGGGTTTCATTAGACCCCAATCCCTCTGCACACAGCAAATTGGCAACACTCACTGGCCAGAAGTGGCTCGAGCTGGCTCTCTCTCTCTCTGTCTGTTGTCATCCACAGAGCCAACCCAGAAGGGTAGACCCTCAGAGCGGGGCGAGGCCGCATATGCCCGAACCCCTCCGTGGGTAGCTTTGCGCCCTGTCCCTGCTCCCCACAGGGCCCTGCAAGCCAGTGTGCCCAAGGTTTACAAGATGCCTTCTCTCTTTACTTCTTCTTTTTTTTTTTTTTTTGCGGTACC
>PVJS01019074.1:0-34131 GCA_004027185.1 Glis glis | reverse complement strand
TATTTTTTATACTTTATTTTTGAAACCGGGTCTCACAAAGTTGCAGAGGGCCTCACTAAGGAGAGAGAAAGAGAAAGAGAGAGAGAGAGAGAGAGAGAGAGAGACAGGGAGAGACAGGGAGAGAGAGAGCTGAGGCTGGCCACGAACCCAGATCCGCCGGTCTTCGCCTCCCAAAGTACTGGGATTACAAGTGTGCGCCACCACGCCCGGCTCCATTTTTTCTTTTAGTGATAAATTAGATGTAATGATTTTTCTGGATAACTACATCTTTCAGTCATCCATGTATCTTCATATACCTTTTCCATTTTATCCACCTTGAAAACATTATATATGTTTAAAATTTGGCTTAGATGGCACCTTACTTGAGAAATCTGTGTCCACCTAGGTAAGGGTTCTGTTATCTGGCCTAACAGACTGTTGCACAGCTCTGTCATTTGCATAATGGCTACTTGTCATGATTGACTGGGTTTCTCAACAGTGAGGATGGTGCCTTATTCATTCTGGTAAGATCCACGTTCTGTATATTTAATATATATTTGTGTAAGGAATGAATCCAGGAGAAAGTTCATTGTTATTTAGGGATTTTTTTTTTTTTGGTACTGGGTAGGACCAAGGGGGTCCTACCTCAGAGCTATACTCCCCAACCCTTTTTATTTTAAAACAGGGTCTCACAGCCAGGCATGATGGCGCATGCCTGTAATCCCAGTACTTGGGAGGCTGAGACAGGAGGATCACAGGTTTGCGACCAGCCTCAGCTACTTAGTGGGGCCCTCCGCAACTTAGTGAGACCCTATTTCAAAATAAAAGAATAAAATTGGGCTGGGGATGTAGCTCGGAGGTAGAATGCCCCTGGGTTCAATCCCCAGTACCACCAAAAAATAAATAAATGAATAAAACAGGGTCTCACTAAGTTGCGGAGGGTGGCCTCAAACCTACAATCCTCCTGTCTCAGCTTCCCAAGTACTGAGATTACAGGTGTGTACCACTGCACCCAGCTTTATTTAGGAAATTTTAACCAAGGGAAACCTCTCACATTTCTCTCTGAACAGTCCCTGAGATGAGAGAGAAGATTTTGGAGAAGGTGAATGTCTATACTGCCCTTTCACATTTCCCACTGACACAATAGAATTGAAAAATCAAAGAGGACCAGAGAAATCAGCTAGTCCTGCCACATGATTTTAAGTATGTGACTGAGCCTCACAGAGAATACATGACTTTTCCAAATTTCCATAACTGAAAACCAGTATAAGGAGTTCAATCCCAGGTTTTTTTTTTTTTTTCGATACCAGGGATTGAATGCAGGGGCGTTCTACCTCCGCACTACACCCCCGGCCCTATTTTTTATACTTATATTTTTTGAAACCGGGTCTCACAAAGTTGCAGAGGGCCTCACTAAGGAGAGAGAGAGAGAGAGAGAGAGAGAGAGAGATATTGAACCCAGGGGCATTTTACCTCTGAGCTATACCTCAGCCTTTTTATGTTTTGTTTTGAAACAGGATCTCTCTAGGTGGCTAAGAGTCTCACTGTGTTGCTGAGGCTGGCCTCAAACCTGTGATCCTCCTATCTCAGCCTTCCAAGTCCCGGGATTATAGGTATGCACCACCACACCTGGCCTATCCTGTAAGAGTTTTATTCTGTTGGTTTAATCTGTGACTTCCCTTAAAAGAAAGCTTAGTTATAGAAAATTGGGTTTTGTGTCTAAAAATTAAATAGTCTTTCAGAGAATTGAGTTCTATACTGTACTCCATTCATGGCCCAGTCCACATGTATTAACAGGCAAATTAGAAAATCATTAATTATGTTACAGGGCAATATGGCAGTATGCATAAGACTTTTTAAAGTGATTTCTCCCTAGGAATTCCACTTCTAGGAATTGATCTTAAGAAAATAAAAATGCATGCATGCCAAGATTATGAGCACATTAAGCTATAGGGCATCATTATTAACACTTTTCACAAAAAGGATAGACTCTGGTGTGATTTCTGGCATCTTTAATAATTAAAGGAACACATTATAGCTAAGTAGGGATTTTTTTGTGAGAATAATACTAGGGCTTGAACCCAGGGGCATTTCACCTCTCAGCTACTCACCCAGCCCTTTCTATTTTTTTTTTATTTTGAAACAGTTTCTCAGTAAATTAGTGCATGCTGGCATCAAACCTGTGATACTCCTGTCTCACCTTCCCAAATATAGGGATTATAGGCATGAGCCACTGCCCCTAGCCTGAGTAGAATGTTTTCCACGTGTTCAAAACATACCTTATTTTTTTTTAATGGCTTACTCTACCTCTGGTGTCAACCAAACCCATCTGATATCACCATAAAAACAGATGACACAGTCTCTTTTGAGTCTGTTTTCAAATAAGATAATGTCAGTTATAATCCAGAACTAGTATTCTTCTGTGAATATGTATTTGATGCAATATCATCCCGTTTTTCCAGCTTTAAAAATCGTATTTCTAGGGAGAAATACCTTTGGCATTTGCAGTTTTAGCAATTACATTTTCAATAGTTTTGGCATTTCTGTACAGGTCCACAGCATGCAGCAATGTGTACTTTCTGCTAAGGCGTATACAGAAGTAGTGGGTACTAAGAAGCCAAGGAGCAGACAGAGCCCATCACTAGACAGAGAGACACCTTGAGCCAAGGCCTGGTTGAGGCCATAAGCAACCTGGCTTTGTGGGTCCCAAAGTTAACATCCTATGTGCAGAAGCCTTCCTGAAGTGATTTTTTTTAAAAAAGTGGTACTTGGTAGCCTGGTGCTGCAGCACACACCTGTAATCCTAGTACTTGGAAGGCTAAGACAGGAGGATTGCAGGTTAGAGGCCGGCCTCAGCAATTTAGGGATCCTTCAGCAACTTAAAGAGACTCTGTATAAAAAAAAAAAGTAAGAAGGGCTGGGGATGTAGCTTGAAGCTAGAATGTCCCTGGGTTCAATACCAAAAATTAAATAAGTAAATAAAAGTAAAACATGGTACTTGGTGAAGAAGCAACCATCCAGTAAGATTTTAAATGTCAATGGATGCATCAACAGTTCATGGTTTCAGCCAGGTATCTGAAAAGGAACTGTTGATGCTGAAAGGAATAAGAATTAAAGAGCCATTAGTGAAGCAGTGCATTTCAGTCTTCATAAAGTGAAGACTACCAGCAGTGTACCTTCACTTACAGTCAATTTGTTAAAGGCTTTCAAAAGATATAAACACTACACACACACACACACACACACACACACACACACACACACACGCACACACACGGAAGTTAATAAGATGATAGATTTTATTTATTTATTTGCTTGTTTGTTTTGTTTTGTTTTTGTCCATCACAGAGAACTTCTCTCTCTGCAAGTTCTCTAAAATTGGGAACTAATGCCTCTGCAATGACTACCAAACTCTCTACCTAATCTCAAAGAAGATAAGTTGAAATTTATGGAGCTTAGATAAATTATGTCTTCATTTAATTTGCCCTCAATTTTGGCTTATTTATAGCCAACTTTCAGTGTTTAACATCTTTCCTATGAATATGAAGCTTCTCTTCCTTCCTCCTTTCTTCCCCTTCTTCTCCTCTTCCTCCTACTCCTCATCTTTTTAATTTACTTGAAACTTGGAAGTTTCTGATTTCAAACACTTTTATTGTTATGTATATCCAAGTCATCTAATAACAGAACAATAAATTCTTTCTGTTTTTCTTAGCTTCATAAAAATCAAATGATGTTTTTCTGGCTCATTTTGATGTTCTTTGAGAATGGAATCCCTTCAATTGAATTGTTTACAACAGAATTATGATGGAAAGTATGTTTTTCCTTTTCCTTGACATATCAAATTACGAACATAGATTTTGATTTTCTATTGGAATTGGCTTTCAGATTTTATGACTGTCTTACTCTCACAGACAGACCCCTCATTATATTGTTTTGAAAGAGCCTGGTTCTTGGGAAAGATATTTAACATATTATAATGCTGGTTAATTACTCTAGAACACATCTTCCCACAAAATTTGTAGTAACCAGAAATGAAAAAAAGTATTAAAAATTTACCCTAGAATAATCGTAAAGATTAAACCTGACTTTTGTTGGTTACCTCCATTACATTTATAATATGTCTAAATCATGGATACAAAATCACTCCAAAATCCAATTGCTTCATTTATCTTTTTATTACAATGACTTGAATTATGATAAGGTGATTATCCTATAGACAAACTACTTCTAAAATGGGTAATTACAGAGACCAAACCTCATAAAGAATTAAATCCAGGTTTGGTGTAAATTACTATAAATAGCATGTTGTGTTTCAAAAATGTAAATTCTGCCATGTGTGACCCAAACAATAACATAGAATAAATAGGCTGAAGAGCAAATTTAATAAGATGATAGATTTCTACCCATATATGTCAATAATTACATTAAATATAAAAGTAAATAATAAATATTGCCAGACTGAATAACAACAACAACGAAAAAGCTCAAGTAGACAATTCCCTCCAAGGGCAAGCTCCCAATTGACCTAAGGACCTCCCATTAATCTCCACTTTTTATAGTTTCCATAAGTACCTCCATTCTACCAAACTTGGGACCATGCTTCTAACATATCAACTTTTGGGAGATATACTTAAATAATAACCAAATCATAGCACTGATAAAACTAACATCTCTAATTCTGGTGGGAGATTTTAACACATCTCTCTCAGTAACTAATGGAACAAATACGCAAAAAATGTAGTAAATATACAGATGATTTTAACAGCACTGTTAACAAATTGGACATTATTGGCATAGAGGGAATGCTGCATCTAATAACTAGAGTATATATTCTTTTCTCATGACATGGAACATTATCCTAATTTGAACACATGCTGGGGTGTAAAGCAAACCAAACAAAGGTCAGGGTACTGAAATCATGCCAAGCGTGTTCTTTGACCATTGTGAAATTAATCTTGAAGTCAATAGCAAATAAGTAACCTAGGGAATGAGAAAAGTCTTCTAGGGAGAGGAGAAAACTTGGAGCAAGAGGCCCAAGAGATAGGTGAGATCCAGGTCACAGGGAGGTTTAAGATTCAGTAAGCTGTTATATCCTAACAGCATTGGATATCATTATAGGATATACATTGGAACTAACATAATCAAGTTTGCATTTTTTAAAAAAGTCATTCTGACGCTGGGTGTGGCACACACCTGTAATCCCAGTACTTGGGAGTCTGAAAAAGGAGGATCACAGGTTCGAGAACAGCCTCAGCAACCTAGCAAGACTCTCAGCAACTTAGTGAGATACTGTTTCAAAAAAAATTTTTTTAAATGGCTGAGGATGTAGTTCAGAGGTGGAAAGCCCCTGGGTTCAATTCCCACCCCCCACCCCCACACACACAAAAGGTCATTCTGGTTGCAGCTGTGGCAATAAACGGTGAGGACAGTGAACTGGGTAAAGAATGTTTTGGAATGAGGAGAAATGTAGTCACAGAGACCAGTTAACCCTTACAATGTGGTAGGTGAGGATGACTGCTTAAGCTAGAATAGTGGCAATGAGATGAAATTGAGTGAAAAGATTAGAGAAATACTTAGTTGGCAAGATAGGCATGGCAAGCATTTGTTGACAAGAAATAACTCCCCAAATTTTGTCTTGGTTAAATGAGGTGGCAGGGTGGGAAAGAGGCCATTCATTGAAATACAGAACATGGGAGTTTTGAGGGGAGGGAACTGGAGATAATAACAACAAGACAGTCAAGGAGGTCCTGTATGCAAATTCAGAAGTGTTCTGGATCTGAAATACACATTTCAAATTATAAGTGATTAATAAAGTGAAGTGTGTTAATGAGATAGTGCAAAGAAATGGGTAGAAAGTATGTGATAAAAAATAAGGAATGCAGCCCACCATAGTGGCACACGCCTATAATCCCAATACTTGGGAGGCTAAGACAGGAGGATCACAGGTTTTAGGCCAGCCTTTGCAACCTAGCAAGACCCTCAGCAACTTAGCGAGACCCTGTTTCAAAATAAAAAAATAAAAAGGGCTGGAAGTGTAGCTCAGAGGTGGAATGCCTCTGGGTCAATCCCTAGTACCAAAGGTGGGGGAAGAAAAGAAAAAAATGACAGCTTCTAAGCTTCTGATATTGACTCTAACTTGAGGAAAAATAAAATATTTTCCTTTATAATTGAACTTTTAAAAATACTGTCATTGTGTATATTTACTCTGCAAGTTTATTCATCCAATTTTAATGAATAACACCTAATATTATTGCATTCAACACCATTACTCAACACAATATACTATGCCTAACATGTCTATGTTCAAAAAAGTATCCATTTTTAATTTAATTTAATTTAATTATTATATATATTTTTGTTACTGGGGATTGAACCCAGGGGTGTTCTACCTCTGAGCTATACTCCCAGCCATATTTTATTTTTTATTTGGGAATAGGGTCTCGCTAAATTGCTGAGACTGGTTTTGAATCTGTGATTCCCCTGTCTCAGTCTCCCAAGTAGTGGGATTACAGGCATACACTATCACTCCTGGCTCCAGCTCAATTTTAATTTTTTAAAGATTAGCAGAAATAAAGCATAAGAGTTAATAAGTTCAATTATAGAAACCATGGTTAAAATAGTAAAATGAAGCCCTGGAGGTGGGGGCAGATGACATCAAAGGTCATATGCTGGTCAGCATGCTAATCCATATAATTGTGGATTGTCTCTAAAGGTGCTCTGGAATTTGGTTTTAGGGGTGAAGAAGTTAATTGGTTGGGGAGACAGAATTTGGAGGGTTTCAGAGCAGTTCATTGAATAAGGACATGTGAGCCAAAAACACCATGTATTGGCCAGAGAGTGGTTGATGCAGAAACCCTGAGTGGTCTCTAGTGACTGGAAAGTAAAAACAACCAAGATTGGCGTGATGGGCAGCACTTGGTAAGCAATTGGATTCCATCCAAATTCAGTAGATTGTTTTAAAAGTACATCAGAATACTCTGAAAGCTCCCTTGGCATTGCTAAGCAGTTCACAAAACCAGACATTTGGATATGCTGCCCAAGCCCTTGCAGATAAACCCAGAGTTCTTTACACGTATCACAGCGGACATTTTAACCAGGCGTCTGCTCCCCTCTGATAATGCAGCTGTTTTGCTACAGAGTCTCAGCCAATCTTTGCTTTGGTGCCTAATCAAAGGAGCTTTTTTCAGCGAGTAGTTTGCACTCTTGTCCTTTTAACAAGTCACAAAGCAACACAGCAGGAACTACAATGGCATTTCTGTCCTACAAACCTCACAAGCATCGGGTTCCTATCTCCATCCATGACAGAATGACTACAATAGAAGCTAATCATTGCTGATGTCTCATAAGGTGAACTAGAATAAAACGATGAGCTCAGGTCTGGAAGTACTGATGAGGTCTAACATTTCTCATCTGAAAGACTATCTGAAGCAAGAGTCATTTCAATCAGCTCCATCAGGATGTTCTAAGAGTAGACTTCAGTTCACCTTTGCAGTGTATTTGATTCTGAACTTGCTCCCCCATTCTACCTTACTCCCTGAGGCTCAGTCTGTCACCTGTAACCTAAATTTGGGGGACTGCTGAGGGTTGAACTCAGGGGCAGTCTACCTCCAAGCTACACCTCCAGCCCCTTTTTTATTTTGAGACAGGGTCTGGCTAAGTTACTCAGGGTCTTGCTAAGTTGCTGAGGCTGGCCTTGAAACTGTGAATCTTCCTGTCTTGGCCTCCCAAGTACTGGGATTACAGGCATGTGCCACCATGCCTGGCTTGTAACCTAAATCTGAGCCTGGATCCTGTTCCAGTTCTTCTTGCCCAGGCTGTGGAACCCCCCTAGCATAACTGCTGGACTCCTAGGTTGGAGTTCCCCCGCTCAACTCTCCATGTCACGTTGGGTCTCTGACTCCTGCTTGTTCCTCAGCCTCACTAGGATGCATCCTGATCATCTATCTGGACACACTGTTCTTGATGTTAGAACCTAGACACTTGGTATTAGTCTTTTTGTTTATTTATTTTTATTGGTGCATTGTAATCATATATCTTGATGAGTTTCAGGGTGGTAGAAGTATACATGCACACATTGCTCAATTAGCCCTGAGACCAATTTGTTGCTTCCTTCCCAGCATCCATGCCCTCTTCTCAGTATCTGATTTCTTTCTCTCCATGTCTGTCTCAAAGCTCAATTCCATTTTCCTGTGTCTTCTTAGGTTTACCAATTCATTGCTGCCAACTTAGTTGGCCTTAGCCTTTGCAGCTGGACCCCTGCTGCCTCATATCTTAACAGCACACTACTGTTTCAAGGACTGAATCATTAGCAGAGATGATACCTAACGAGGAATAACTGGTCAACAGAAGTCAGCTCACACTCAGCTGAATAAAGACTCAACACTAAACTTAATAGTAGACATGAGGACCAAATCCCCCCCTTCATATTTAATATGTGATCAGATGAACATGTTACCTGAGCAAGACTGTAATAAAATATAACCAAGGAAGTAACCAGATCCTTTCACTGAATATTAAGGCATAAAGAACCTTTAAAATCTGAACTCCCTGACTCTCACCCTTAATTACAGATAAAGACCCGAGAGGTTAAGCAACTAAACAAAGATCACAACGGCAGTCAGCTAGTGGCAGTAGAGAGGACTCCAACTCCTGCTCCAGTGCTCCTTGAGAGATTGCAAAGCAATATTTAGGTTGCATACAATGAGGGAAGTGTGACAAGAAATGCAGAGCTCATCTTATTTTGTCAGTGCAAATAAATATGATCAATGGAAATGTTGCCACATTTTTATTGATACCATTTATTTGGGGGAAATTATGTCATCACCATATATTGTTATTATCTAGAAAAGTTTCTTCTTAAATCTGGAACATCCTTGGCTTTTACCTATTCTGATCCTAACTCACCCACTTCTTCGCTGTTTGATTTTGGAAGCATTGCTTCTCTACCCTGGGCTTCAGTGTCTTCGTTTGCAAAATGAGGACAATGATAAGTGCCTACTTTATAGGATTCTTAACAAGGATTAGATGTGCTAATACATGTTAAAACAATTCAGAGTGTCTGGAACATATTAAACACTAACAAAGTGTTAGCTATATTAATAACTAACACATTCAATTTTTTTAACCTGACACTTTTTTTAAAAAAATATTCATTGCTACTGATGGAGAGAAAGTCCTTCTACAGCTAGAGGTAAAAAACTTGAAAGTGTTAAAGCATTAGGGAGTTAACACCTTGGGGTGAATAAGCTTTTGTTCAAATGAAAATGAGGGCATTGGATGGTTTGCAGTTTCAAGGATGGATGGAGTTCAAAGAGCAGGGTGCCTAAAAAATGAGAGGAGATGTAACTGAGAAAAGTTAGCAAAAGAGGACTTTGGAGGCCCAAAGGCAAATTTCAAAGCCTTTCTGGTTTTGCTCCAGCCCTCACCTTACCATTGTTACTGTAGGAATGAGCCTCGGGGAGGCAACTGGGCCTGGCCCTGAGATCCAGCTGCTCCAGGCTGAGGGCCTGCAGGAAGCACCAAGCCCAGCTGTGAGGGGTCTGGACAGCAGCCACAGGGAAAAATTGGCACAAGATGGACTTGAGGCTAAGCCATGGACTTCTTGAGTACTGCTTGCCTGGAGCTAAAAACTACCTGCAGGAATGGGTGAGGATAAGGTTCTAGGCGGGGCCAGACGAGTCATGCTTGACCTGGAGACAGAACTCCCTGAGGTGGGCCAGACTATTCCCTGGAGGTCACCCATGGGCGTGCACACCTGTTCTCCTTGGTGAGTGTATCTCAGTAGCTCCTGGGAGTTAGGAGTTTGACTAAACTTTGCTTCTCTTTAATTGTATTTTTTTTTCAGATTGTTCCTACACTAGGACAAGTCTCTGAGTAACATACTTTTTCTCAATAAAAGGAAAATATGCCCATTTTCAAGTTTTAAGATTTGTGCCTAAATCTAATTTTACATGCTTGATGAATAAGTACAAATCTTTCCACCAACTATTCATGGTCTATAAATAGCTATATAAGCTTCTCACAGTTATTGAAAGTTAGTCTTTAAAAGTATCTCAACATACCGGAGAAAAAGAAAAGAAACTGCAACAGAAATGCAGTAACAACCATCCAAGTGCTTCACACTCAGCTCTATTAATCCTAACATTTTGTCAAAATTGACTCTGAATTTTTAAAAAATTAATAAATACATTTGAAACTTCCCAAGTACTCTACCACAGTTGTCCATCATATGGAATTTTGTAGTTATCATTCCATGTATATTTATGTATCATTTTACACATATATACACAGTAAGTAACATGGAGCATGATATCTCACGTTTTCATTATTTTATAATATGGTTATGAAAATTGCTTTTTCAAAAAATTTCAACAGTTGTTATTGATTAAATAAATTGATAAAAATTCTGATTTTTCTATATTGTATTTTACATAACTTTTAAAAATGACGAAACATCCCTCCCTCTCTTTTTTATATACTTTTATTGGTGCACTGTAGTCTCACATCATCATGTAGCTCAGAGTGATAGGAACACATCTGCACACAGCACTTGGTGAGCTTCCCTCTGGCTCCCTCCCCACTTCCTTCCCTTTCCCATACAGGATACTGAGACTGGCATTGGTAATTCCACATATCTACACAGGGAACTTAAAAAGCAAACTTTATTCCAAATATATAAAGAAGTATGCTAATGCTGAAACATTTGACAGATTTCGTGTGTGTGTGTGTGTGTGTGTGTGTGTGTGTGTGTGTGTGTATGGTGTGTACGTGTGTGTGTGTGTGTGTGTGTGTGCGTGTGTTTGTGTGTCTTACTGGGGGTTAAACCCAGAGGCATCCTACCTCTAAACTACACCCGCAGTTCTATTTTATTTTTATTTTGAGACAGGGTCTCACTAGATTGATGAGAGTCTCACTATTTACTGAGGCTGTCCTCGAACCTGCAATCCTCCTGTCAGCCTCCCAAGTACTGGGATTACAGGCATGCGCCATCATGTCCAGCTTAACAGATTTCATTTAAGCTCATATAACTACAAAACTCAAGGCAGCAAATAAAAAGTTTTGTGTGTTTAACCACTTTTAATAATGAAATGTTAAAAGAGGAAACATAGAGACCTTCATACAATTTGGGAACCACTTACACAAACATTTATGAAGCAAAAAGACCACATTAAAAACTAAAAGTGCTCAAATTTAGAGAATGTTGTTCAAATCTTTGATACACATTTATCTATACATGGAAATACCTTTATGTTTTTTAAAGTAGTTGTGTTTATAGATTAACATGATAATTAACTTTATATTATTAATTTAATACAATAAAAGTTTATTTCTTCCTCATGTAAGGTTCGATGTTCTTTACTCATGTTGAGTCAGGGCAGAGGACCTAGGAACAGAAAGGGTTAAAAGAATCATCAGTATAAGGAACAAAAACAGGGAAGGTTAATAAGATATAAGGTTAACAGTCACCAGGCAAGGACTATAGAAATCAAAGCAAAACGTCAGCCCCTTCTGTGGGCTGCATCCTGAGGACAACGTGTGTCAATAAATCCCAATAGTGATCAAAGAGGAGACCAGAGCCCGCCACCCAGGAGGTTAAAGTCCACCGGCCCTCAAGCTAACCATTCAAATTAAGGACTGAAACCATTCAAATTAGGGACCCAATTCTGACCAATAAAAAAGAGTGATGGGGAACCATGAGAAAGAATAAAAGCTTACTGCCCCCCTAGAACTTCAGTGACTCCTCCCTTTTGGGAGCCCCTCCTTGGTGCGGGAGCTATTCTTTCTATTTTCTATCTTTTCTCTGGCTTACAAATAAACCTTCATATTTCTACACCCTTCATTAGTGCTTGGACTTTGAAGGATTCATCAAAATCCACTGGACAATAGCCAAATAAGAGGAGACGCCCCACATCAATGTCACATATCGATCATGCAGGGTAGCTCTTCTGCAGGTAGTGACTATGGATCTGAGTTTCCCCATCATCTGGCTCCATTGTCTTAGATCCCTTTCCTTTTCACCTCATAGAAGTGAAAGGAAAAGAAGGGGAAACACCTTAGATATTTAACCATCTTGGCCAACATTTCTTTTCACATTCTATTGCTCAGAACATGTTGCATGGTCACTCTAAGAGCAAGGGAGGAAAAAAATGTCAAGAAACATGCAGATATTGGTGTTTCATAACAGAGTCTGTCCCCAAACTATGGTTGTAGTTCATTCATTTAACCACTATGAAGTATTCCATTCTACAAATACACCAAAATTTATTTGTTCTTTCTCCTGTCAATGACGTATAGCTTGCTTTTAACTTTTCACTACTATAAGCTAACAAAACTAATGATACAATGAACATTCATGGGTGTGTCGTCACTTTTTGCATTAGAGCAACCATTTGAATTTCTATGAGGAGTGACATGCTTGGTAAGTATGTATATGTGTGAAAGACTATTATAAGCATCTTCAGCATTACCAAATAAGCCTAGTTTTTCCTCTAAGTTATTAATTAATTTAAATGTTCCCATTTATCCACATTCTTAAGAATATTTGTGCTATCAGACTTTAAAAATTATTTTTAAAAATTAATGCTAAAATGGAGCTGGGTGTGGTGGCTCACGCTTGTAATCCCAGTACTTGGGAAGCTGAGACAGGAGGATTACAGGTTCGTGGCCAGCCTCAGCTGCTTAGTGAGGCCCTCTGTAACTTAGTGAGACCCTATTTCAAAATAAAGAATAAAAATTAGGGCTGGGGTTATAGCTCGGAGGTAGAATGCCCCTGGGTTCAATCCCCAGTACCAAAAAAAAAAAAGATTTAAAAAATAAAAAAGAAATTGATGCTAAAATGGTATCACATTGGTTTATTTGTATTATTTAGATTTAAGTTTTTTTTTTTCATGTGCTTAGTTGTCATTTGGGTTCCTCTGAGTTCTATTTTTGTATTGATTTGGCTATCTTTTTCTTAATTACTCAGGGAATTTTGTTAATTCTAAATTGTATTTTTTATTGTTAGTTATTAACTTTTGCAAAAATACTTTCTTTGTGCAAAACTTTTCCACTTTTTAATGATGTGTCCTGTGGAAGTTTTAAGTTTGGAAGTAGTAAAGTCTGTGAATATTCTCATTATGGCTTGTGCTGCCTGTATCTTGTTTAAAAAAATCCTCCTCCAAAAAAAATTGTCATGAAAAATTCACTCCCTTCATTTTAATTTTTAAAGTTACAAGGATTTTCATTTATTCCACTTTGGATATATGTTTGTATATGCTATAATGTAGGTATCCAGGCTTTTCAATTTTACTTATGAATAATCAATTTTTTAAAAAGTAAAAACCTTTTAATTTCTGACTTGCAATGCTCCCTCCATAATCTATCATGTATACACACATTATAGGATCTGATTCTGTTTTTCCTATTCTATACTTTTTACATTTCCATAGTTTTATTATAATGCTTGAGAGCTACTATGGCAAAATCATCCACTTTGCTCTTATACAAACTCTTTCAGCTTTCCTTGTCCTGGATTTGTCAATATTAATTTTCAACACACCATCTTTATGAAGAACTTACTGGTATTTCAATGGAAGTACATTGATATTTTAGACTTAGAATAGAGTCAATATTCCTCTTTTTATTGATTTTTCTTATCAGTAACACAGGGATATAACACTATTGAAATCTTTTATTTTCTACAATAAAATTTTGCAACTTTCTCTCCATAAAGTTCTTACAGAATTGTATAGGAAAAATAAAACTAGTGTTTCTCTTCTATATTCTTACAATACTTCTGTTCATCAAATATGTGGGTCCTCTCTACCCCCATACACACACCAAGCAAGATCCACTTCTCAGTGGAGATGGACAGTGAATGGATGTCCACAACTCAACTAAATTCTGACACTAATTGCAAATCCAGGCAACATGTTACCTGTAGTTTTGATCAACTGGCTATAAACCAGAGGTTCTTCAGACCCCTCCTCTGATTCAGTCATTTGTTAGAATAGCTCAGAGAACTCAGGAAAGTTTTTTACTTATTATTACCTGTTTCTTATAAAGTAAAACAATTCTGGAACAGCCAGATGGAAGAGATGCATAGGGCAAGGATAGGGGAAGAGGAGCAGTTCTCCCATGACATCTCCAGGCACACTAACATCCCAGCACCTCCCTATGGTCAGAGACCCCAAGCTCCTTCGGTGCCTTTATGGGGGCTTCCTTACAGACCAGGAGTGTTCAAGTCAATTGCCACTGGTGATCCGCTCAACCTTCAGGCACTACTCCTCCCAGCAGGAGGTTAGGAGTTTGGCTGAACATTTTAACCATCTAATTACATAGTTGGTTCCCTGGAATTCAGCTCCTACCCTCAGTCTGTCCAGGAATCCCAGCCACCAGCCATCTCATTAGCATATAAAAAGACCCTATCACTTCAGATATTCTGGGAGTTTTAGGAGCTGTGTACTGGAGAAGATACAAATTTCTTTCTTTTTTTTGGGGGGGGGTACTGGTGATTGAACACAGGGGCATTCTACCTCTGAGCTATGCCCCCAGTCCTTTTCATGTTTTAATTTGAAACAGGGTCTTGCTAAGTTGCTGAGGCTGGCCTGGAACCTGCAATCCTCCTGTCTTAGCCTCCTAAATACTGGGATTACAGGTGTGTACAACCACACCTAGCTACAATTTATTATATGACAATGTCATCACAATTCTGATAAATAAATAGATAAATAATACTCCTAAATACCTTAGGAAGAGATTCTTTTGTTAACAATCATAACTTCTGCAAATAAAAGATTTGACTGTTTCTTTTATTTACATATGTTACCTCTTTTTCCTGTGTCATTGCATTGGCAAAGATTTCCAGTATTGTGAATAGAAGTAGTGAGAAGAAGCATATTTTTTGATTCTCAGTATTTATAAGAATATTTTAAAGTGTTACCATTACATATGGTGAAGGTTTTATGCAGATATAATTGGACTATTCTTTCATTATTGCATTAAAGTAAACTTAGTTACAATGAATTATTTTTATATATTAATTTTTTCTCCTTGTTTGAAGAACTTAAATGCCCTTCCTTCCTTTCTCCCTCCCTCCCTCCCTCTCTCTCTTCCTTCCTTCCTTCCTTCCTTCCTTTTTCTTTTTTTTTTTTTGTACTGGAGATTAAACCCCAGGAGCATTCTACCTCTGAGCTATACCCAAGTCCTTTTTAATTTTCTTTTTACTTTGAAATAGGGTCTCACTAAGTTGCTGAAGCTGTCCTGGAACCTGCAATCTTCCTTTCTTAATCTCCCAAGTACTGGAATTATAAACATGCACCACCACCCAGCTAGTCTTACCATTCTTGAAGATTATTCTAATGATCTCATGTGTCAGTATTCCAGCTGTTGGTAACTTGGTCTTGGTTGCTAGTTAGGCAATAGTTTTTACTACTTTCTTAATGACCTAACTGAAGATAAATATGAGATATTAATTCATAAGTTAGATACATGATTCTAAAACAAGAAGAGAATTAAGAAGTACAGGTGTAGGCTTGAGAAAATTTGCCATATAGGTGATAATTGAATCTGAGGTACAGATAAGATACTTTATAGAATGAACACAATAAAAATAGATGAGGGCATAAAACTAAAATTTGAGAAACTACGGTATTTAATAGCTATTATGGTTTGGATCCGGAATGTCCTCCCAAAGCTCATGTGTTAAAAGCAAGTCCCTAATGCAACAAGGTTTAGAGGTAAGGTATGACTGAAGAAGGAGGGTCACTGGAGCAGTGGCTTTGGGAACTATGTCAGTCCCTGGCCCCTTCCCCCTCTTTCTCCTTCCTGGATGCCATGAACTGAGCAGCTTTCCTTTGCCTGCCTTGCTGCCCTGACATTTCTCCCTTGGAGCCTGCTGACCATGAACTAAAACTCTGAAGCTGTGAGCCCAAATAAACGTTTCCTCCTTTAAGTTGTTATTGTCAGGTATTTAGGTCACAGCGACTAAAAGCTGATTTACACAATAACCATATATAATGATAACAAGTTTATAAATAAGTCAGAAAACAAAAGGCCAGAGATGTAAGAGGATCCAGAAGACTATTGAAAGACAAAGAGTATGTTTCAAGGAAGGTTAGATTAATAAGGTTAATAGTATTGAATGTTACCAAGAGATTAAGAGAATTAGAAAATATTCATTAGATTTGAGGAAATAACTGTTATATATGCCTACATTAAGATATCCTTGATTGATTCATCTAAATTAATAATGAATTAGTCCCAATAGGTCTTTTTTTTCCTAACAGTGACTTTTCCACCTTGAAAAGTAAAATTATATGAGATTCTGAGATGTTAGGGACTCTGGCTTATATTTAGACTTAAGTGAGATCTCAGCCTAAAGGTTTTCATCACTCAGAAGCAAAAATGAGACCCAGTGGTGTCAGAGCATTAATTAGAAAGTGTTGCCAATAATTGTTTGCCTTAATTTGGAGGGACTTGCCTGTGTTTATTAATATGCTATATATGCAATGGGCAGACATGGGCTAGTTTTGCAGCATGTTGACTATCTGATTAATAGGAGAGTTTATTGAGACTTTTCTACTCATTTATTCAGCCCCATGTACATATTTATTTTATTTTTATTTAATTCAAGTCATATTTTCGAGCTGCTGTAATGTACAGAATTTTTGCTATATTCTACCATTGAAATTATTTCTGGAGATCACAATCTAACAGGAAAAATTATATCGAACAAACTGTAGAATTATGGGAAAAGCATTCAAACAGAGGTTTTAAGCAAATGCCACAGCAGCTGGAACATTAGGGATGACTACACTTTGAAGTTCACAGGAAAAAGATGGGCAGAGAAGCCCTTGCTTCTGGCTTATACAGAAAACAAAAGTAGCTCAGTGCTAATTAAACATCAGGTATGTTCTACAGCAAGAAGAGGTATTCAATAATATCAAAATGATAGAAATAGTATAGAAAGTGACAGGGCCATGTTTCCCAATATCTTCACTTACAGCATGGTACCTTAAACCAAACAAATGCTGCTTTTATACTTTAGCCTATAAAAAGTCATTTTTTCCAAGTATTGAATGAAAAATCAAACCTACTTTTTCTATCATCTTTCTTTTCCAACATATAAATTTCCCATCTCTTTAATAATGATATAGTATAAAACTTTGGAAAACCTCAGTCATTTGGCTTGTTCATAAAATGACATACTATAGTCAATTATAGAATTGCTTGATAATTTTCTGAAGAAAAATATAATCAAACCCAGAAATGTTCTTTGCCTTCCTGTAGGTGATGAAATATCTATTTATGGGGAGAATTTAATAGACAAAAATGATGTTCCTTAGTTTAAATGAGAGTAGAATCTTTTCTGTTGTCATTGTGGTGGTGGTTCTGGGATTGAACCTAGGGGCCCTCTATCTGTGAGCTACACCCCCAACCTTATTTTGTTTTTTATTTTGAAATAAGGTCTTGCTAAATTACCATGGTCTGGCCTCAAACCTGAAATCCTACTGTCTCAGCCTCCCAATACTGGGATTGCAGGCATGTGCCACCACAACTGGCTCTAATGATTTATTTTTTTACAGATATGCATACATCTTGACCCTTAGTCTGACCACTGGCTTTGGAATATTGACAAGACCCTTAACTTCTTGATAATTTAATGCCCTTGTGATTATTTCATGAACAACTACTCTTAGTCAACATTTTGCACAATGCATACATGAATGTCCATATTTATAGCAGCACTATTCACAGTAGCCACATTATGGAATCAGCCTCAGTGCACATCAACAGATGAATGGATAATGAAACTTTGGTATATTCATACAATGCATTTTACTCAGCCATAAAGAAGAGTAAAATTAAGTCATTTGCAAGAAAACGGGTGGAAGTAGAAAATATTATGCTAAGTGAGATTAGCCAGTCTCAGAAAGTGTTCTCTATTGGCAATACTCTTCCTCAATATGTACCCATGGCTCAGTCCATCACTATCTCCCGTTCTTTACTCAAATGTCAAAGTCTTTTCTGACCACCCTGTCTAAAGTTTCAGCAACCACATCCCTCTCCAGATACCTATTTGCATTGCCTGGTTTATTTATTTCGTTTCCTACCACTGTCTAATCATATTTGACATATTTGCCTTGCTTATGGTTCATGTCTCCTACTAGATCATAAACTCTTATGATGATGAAGATAGATTTTTGTTTGTAGTGGTATAATCAGTGTTTGGAATATTGTCTGGATCATAGTAGGTACTCAATAAATATTGGTGAATTTATTTATTTATGCCTTCATTTGACAAATGTTTGTTCCATGTCTATTTTGTGTAGACAAAGTTCTAGATAAGGGATCTGCATTGTTGACCTTAAAAAAGTCTCTTCTTATAGAGCTTCAATTTAGTGGTTTGATCCTAAGAATGCAGATGATAGTAAAGAACACAGAAATCTCAGCCATGATACTTGGCTCTGGGGGAGACTGAAAATGCCCGACCACTGGGAATAAGAGGAATCGTGAAGAAGTTGGAAAAGGAAATGGAAGGTATCAAAGACAACCTACCGATAGGGCTATAATTTGGCTTCTCTGCAGTTGTAGAGATCTTTAATTGCCTGCGGTTTTCTTTCAATAGTTCCAACCTTATTATTACTCATTTACTATGTCAGTTCCTTCTTTTGGGGGGATTCTTCATTTTTTGTTCCCCAACATTTGGCTATTTCACTCTCTGTCATCTACCTTTTCTCCATGAGAAACAGGATGGCATGTTGGTTTGATACTATTGGCTCTTAATTTTAACTTTGGGGGTTTGTATCCTGGCTCTGTCATTTCTAAGGTGTGTGACACATAGCAAGTTGTTCTTCTCTGTTCTTCCTTTAAACCCTCCAAAAAATTAGACATTAGCAGAGTTTATAGATGTTAGGTATAAGTGGCTTAATGTATGAAAAAGTCTTAAGACAGTGCCTGGCACATGATAAGCACTCAATAAACTATAGCTTTTATTTTTTAATTTCTAATTTCTACTTAAGAAATATAGCTTATTCAAAATATCTGCCCCTTCTGCTTCATCATGACTTGTCAATTTTATGGCTCCTCCTATAACTCATACCTTTTGCATCTGTACCTCTGGCTGACATATTCAGAATAATTTCTTAACAAGTGCTTTACAAATACTGGCGAGGATGTGAAGAAGTAGGAACTCTAATACATTGTTGGTAGGACTGCAAATTAGTGCAACCACTTTGGAAAACAGTGTGGAGGATCCTCAGAAGACTGGGAATGAACCTACCAGATGACCCAGCAATACCACTCCTGCGTATCTACCCAAAAGAATGGAAACCAAACTAGCAGACTAATGCATGTGTATCTATGTTTATAGCTGCACAATTCACAATTGCCGAACTATGGAACCAGCCAAGATGTCCATCAACAGATGAATGGATTACAAAACTATGGGATATGTACACAATGGAATTTTACTCAGCCATAAAGAAGAACAAAATTATGTCATTTGCAGGGAAATGGATGGAATTAGAGAACATTATGCTAAGTGAGATTAGTCAGTCACAAAAAGTGAAGTTGGGTGTTCTCCCTAATATGCAGAAGGTAGGGTGAAAATGGGACATAGGAGGGACTCCAGACAAACAAGGAGGAACCTTAGATGAGTGAAGAAGGCGACCTAACTGAGGGAGGTGGGAGGGGGGAAGAGGGACGCACATGATGTACATTCACAGACTTATCAAAGTCAATCACTATGCTGAACACGAGAAGGAGGGAAGGGAGAGGGAATGGGGTGGGAATTGGGGGAGGGTTAAATGAGTGATGTGTGCATGTATGCCTCTACCACCTTGTAACTCATCAAGATGTATGATTACAATGTACCAATAAATTATAAAAAAATAAATAAAATAAACAGACCTTTTAAATTAAAAGTGCTTTACATTTCATGCTATTTTACTTTAAAATTGGGAAGTAATTTGTTTTGCTGGTTTATTTGCTTATCACTTCATTTTATCTTAATTTCTTTTTTCTTGTATTAATGTTTTGTTTTGCTAGAGTTATCCTTAGGTAATTCTTGCTTGCAAGAATCTGCTGGGAAAAAATTTTTCTCCATTCTTTTATGTCTTAGTATGATTTTTTAGTACCAACACAACTGCAAGAGTACAGAATTAGCATTTGTGTGTGTGTGTGTGTGTGTGTGGCACTGGGGATTGAACCCAGGGGCATTCTACCTCCGAGTTACAACCCCAGCCCTATTTTTTATTCTTCATTTGGAAACAGGGCCTCACTAAATAGCTGAGGCTGGCCGCGAACCTGCGATTACAAGCATGCGCCACCACGCCCGGCTCAGAATTAGCATTTTAAAGTAATTTTTGCTCAGAATTTTTAAAACATTGCTTTATTGATTTCTGGTACTAAATTTTCTGATAAGAAGAATGACAAATTATTCTCTTTTCTATGTAGATGATTTCTTTTTCTCAAAAGTATCTTAGATTTTTTTCTTTATCCAAGATGTTCTGAAATTTCACCAGAATATGACTAATTAATGCTGTTTAACATTCAATGAGTCTGTTCAATCATAAATCTAATAACTTTTGTCATTTCTGGGACATTATTATTTCTCTTATTATTTCCCCCCTTCTTTTTTCTCTGCTCCCTTCTTATGTAACTCCTATTAGAACTAGATCTCCTTTTAATGCCTCTTTATTTTGTTCTGTTTTGCAATGGCATATTAATAGTTATTTGATTCTATTCATTATCTCGTTCACTAATGAAGTCTTCAGTTATGTCATTAACTCATCTATAGATTTTTTAAATTTGCAATTACTTTTTAATTTCATAGACTCGGAGTGGTTGTCATTGTTTTGTGATTGCTAATTTTTGTCTTCTCCTAACAGTTTTTCCTTTGTATTTTGTATTCCCTGACTATTAACATTTGTTTTAAAGTAGTTTTACTTTCCATGGGGATTTAGGTTTTTACTTGTGGGATTTGTTTCCCTTCCTTCATGATGGTTTCCCTTAAAGTATTTTTCAATATTCTTGAAAAAAATCAATATTTTTGTATGAAGATCCACATTAAACTATATTTTCCTCCTTAAGCCCAACTTAAAACCATTCCATGCCTATGGTTCTTACATTTCTAATTCTAGGAAGGAAAAGAAACCTGCAACCTCGAAATCCTCCATCCAATGTTTTTTAACTTTAGTACATTATAGGAAGGAGATATAACTGAAGAAAACATTTTGTTGTTTAAGTATTGTATGATTGTTTTTTATCTACAAGAGAGAAAATATTTTTATTAACTTGACATATTTCCACAAAGTGATTAGATAATTTTTTAATTAATGATGCTGTTACTATAGCACATAGTAATCAGTATAAATGTCTAGGTTTTCCAAATGTTTTCCTCTTGAGAGAATTGGAAGAATTTAAATGACAACACAATAAAAATGATAGATTAGTAAATTTTTGGATCTTCATCCGGTACTGGGGAATGTATATTATTTAATTATGAGGCGAAAAATAAAACAGCTTTGTTTTCTAAGGAAGCCCCTGACTCCTTGCATAGTCCAGTTTTTGTTTAGCTGTGAGTTGGAAGGTATTAGCATCTTACTCCCTTCCTATCCTCCCAGTGCCCCCAGGTTCCTCACCACTGCAAGCACACTTTTGGTTCAATTCTCCCTGAACTACCTTAGTTTCCATCATTACCATGGACTTTAAAACTCTGAGCTTTTGTTTGTGTTATACAACTTCCCCAGCTCCTCCCAAATTCTTGATTTACTGAATTCCAAAATATAGCAGAAAACTTAAATTATTTTGCGGAATCACTCCAAGGTAAGATGAAAGGCTCTTTTCTCATTTCTAGCATCTATTTAGATGCTTTTACCATGATATTTTTTACTAGATAATCACCTGACTATCTGTAACACTTTTATTCTCCAGCTAATACCAGGTACTAAAACTTTATTCCATGAAATATAATTTCTACTAAACAATGAGGACAACAAAAACCTGCAAACTCTTCACATTAACAGATATTAATGGCAACACTTTCTAGAGGACCATCTCCAGCAATATCTTAGTGGTAATGGTCTTAATCGACATCACCCTCTTTGATTTTGCCTGACCCACAGCATCACTGGGGCCAGCCAGAGGTCACAGCATTACAGACACTTCCTCATCAGTCCTCACTTGGGGAGCATAGATCTTCTGGATTTAAAGAAAAAATTTTCACATAATTTGGGTTTGTTCTAAAAATGTAAATTATGCATAACATAGGAAAAACTTAAATGTACTTAATAACATAGAAGTAATTGCAAAAAGCAATTATCTCAATACAGGTCAAAAGATAAATTTTATGGTGGCAACATTTTTGATAATTAATAGTGTACTGGTAAAGATTGCAGACTGCTGTAGACTACCTGAAATTGAATTCTGTCTCACTCATTTTTAATTGCTTGACCTTGGATAAGTTAGTTGAACTTTCTGTGTCTCAGTGTCTTCATCTATAAAACAGAACTAATTATAGTATCCATACCTCATGAGGTATTATGAGCAATAGATATGTCAAGTATTCAAAATAGCATATAAGCCTATAAAAATACTAACTAATCTTATTAATAAAAGCAGTATTTAATAAAAGCAGTAACTTCAGCCATCTCTTCATTAATATAAGTATATATTTTAAGACAAATCATATATATGTATGTATATTGATAAGCCACAAGTGTAGGACAAAGGGTCCGAGACCACCAGCTCAGTTAAGGCAAGAGGCTTTATTAGCCACAGCGGCTACTGTTCTCGGAAAAGGACAGAAAACAGCTGGCCCGCACTAAGTTACAATCGGTCTTATATAGTAAGTAAGCTAGTTACAGAAGCAGATTCTGCGGGTTATTGTTTAAAATTAGCCAATCACAAAACTTTATTCCTTATTTAGGAGCAAGGGAGTAGAATTAGGGGCGTGGGCTGAGCATGCAGGCGGGAACCAGGTTTGTGGGCTTTTCCTTGGTCCTTAACACAGGTATATCAGCCAAAGGTCAGGAGGTCATTAGCACAGCTATGTCGGCCAAAGGTCAGGAAGTGAGTGAGTCAGCAGTCAGGGAGTCTAATATTAGGGTAGGAAGCAAGGCTAAGAAAAATTACATTTAGGGCACATTACCACAGTGTGTGTGTGTGTGTGTGTGTGTGTGTGTGTACACACTATATATATACTCCTGTAATTGCAGTACTTGGAAAGCTGAGGCAGGAGGATCGCAGGTTCGAGGACAGCCTCAGCAATTCAGTTAGACTCTCAGCAACCTAGCAAGACCCTATTTCAAAATAAAAAAATAAGCCAGGCATGGTGGTTCATGCCTATAATCCCAGTACTTGGGAGGCTGAGACAGGAGGATCTCAAGTTCGAAGTCAGCCTCAGCAAGTTAGTGAGATTCTGTTTCCAAATAAAAAATAAAATAGGGCTGGGGGAATAGTCCAGAGGTAGAAGGCTCCTGGGTTCCACTTCCAGTACCATAAAAAAATAAAATAGGACTGGGGTTGTAGCTCAGAGGTAGAACACCTCTAGGTTCAATTCCCAGTAACACACACACACACACACACACACACAAATTGGAAATAGTAATTTGAGAAGAAATTCCAAATAGTATAAATATAAGAAAATAATAAAATCTGAATTTAAGATAACACAATATTATAGTTATTATAGCATAACAATTAAGAAGTAAAAAAATTAAATATAGTTGGCTATATTATATGATTTGTTTTATCATCAAAAGTTATATATTCTATAATATGTAAGATGAAAAGGGAGGTGGAAAAAAGAGGCTGAATAAGATCCTTGTCCATCTCCCCCTCAGATGTACCAAGCTGAACAGCTATACAAGCTCTAAATACCTTCACAGAAGCTAAGGAAACCAGATGAGAGACCATAGTGCCTGCTTGTAGTACAATAAAATGAAAAGAAATACTGAAGACAGCAGGAAGGAGTTTCCTGATTCAACTCTTGCCACCCTCCCCCAACTCTGAGCAGCCCAACATGGAAAGAGGCCTCCCACTTAGGGGACAGAAAGACTGGCCTTAGACTTAACCCTCAGTGTTGTCCTCGTGTCACAGGACAGCGAGTTTCCCTCAGTTCTTCTCAATCCAAAAGAAAGATTTCATTTGGGGAAACAGATATGATAAGCAGAGAAGGAGTTCACCAGGAAGGTCACAGCTAGTTGGTCCAAGAGTAGAAAGGGAAGGAGTCTGCCACTTGGTGAGTTCTTATGCTGTCCAGAACTCTGACCCCTCCTCATGCATAGTAATTTTGGGCAGTCACTTCTAGGTTTCCTGCCACCCCTTACTGTGACTGCGCTAACTTTGTCATGTTGGAATTTTCCCACTGGTATCTAAAGATGCAATGTCAAGGCTGTGAGTCTCTGACCATAGCTGGGTGGGACATTGCCCACATCTCTTCTCAGGAAGGCTGGCCAGATACTTCCTGTCCTTTTTCTTTCCCTGCCTTGCTCATCTCTTATCTACCCACCTAACACTCTGAGGAGTTCCTGGAGAGGGGGACCTCAACTCAGGACAAGTGAGACCCTTGGCATGTGAGACTGAAAAGAATTTCAGCACGTGCCAATCAGAGACACAGGCAGATTTACTGAGGAAAGCAGATACACCTTCAAGGGAAAATGTGGCCATCTTGAGAGTGAGCTTATGAGATAAAGTAAGAAATACACCTTCAAGGAAAAATGTGGGCCATCTCCAGAGACAGTCCGAAACCTTTTGGTGTGGGGAGAGTAGCTAGGGGCTGGACTAGAGGAGGAGTCAGAGTGGAGTTACATTATTTGTGCCAGTTTTTCTAATGCATGCATATTACCCTCTTGTTAATTTTGTAATCAAAGGCAGGAGGCAAGGGCCTGAAGTAAAGGCCTGGGCCAAGGACAATTGCTGAGTGGCTCCAGAGTTGCTTGCTTTGCATTTTAAAGATTCATGGGAGCAGGAGCTGGGTGTGGTGGCACACCCCTGTAATCCCAGTGCTTGGGAGACTGAGACCAGAGGATTGCATGTTGGAGGACAGCCTCAGCAACATAGTGAGCCCCTCAGCAACCTAGCAAGATCCTGTTTCAAAACAAATCATAAAAAGGTCTGGGCATATAGCTCGGACACACACACACACACACACACACACACACATACAGGATTCATGGGCATTTCCAGCATTCCAAGAATTCATTGAAACTCAGTTCTTTTGAGACTCAGTACATCTTTCTTTTTCTGTATCCCCAAATTCCTGTCTCAGTACCAGGTCTACCACCATGAAACCTAGTACTGACAAAGTCCCACTACCCATACTATCAGACCAATTACCCACAGATGGAGCCACTGAAACTGCATTAGGCCAGGTGGCTTACTGCAACCACCAATCTTCTTCCAAACTCAGCAGTACAGGGACCAAGACTTCATCTCTGGGGAGCAGGAAATAAAATCTAGCACTGGGCATTGTCCTGGACAGGGCCAGACCCCTTCTGTTGACACCCAGCACCCAGTAAAAACTGAAGACCACAGCTCAAAGACAGAGCTCCTCCTCCTCCTCCTCCTCCTCCTCTTTCTTCTTTTTCATGCTGGGGATTGAACCCAGGTGCATTCTAGCTACATCCCCAGCCCTTTTTATTTTTATTTTGAAACAGGGGCTCACTAAGTTGTAGAAGCTGGCCTCAAACCTGTGATCCTCCTGTTTCAGCCTTTCAAGTACTGGGATTACAGGTGTGCTTCACCATGCCTGGCTTCAGATGGAGTCTTTAGTCTAGCTCTGGCATCAGCCTGAAAGCTAATGGGACAAATCTAATTCTGGCCAGCATCACTTCCACCAGACCTATATTACAGGAAATGCTAAAGGAAATTCTTTCAAACTGAAAGAAAGATGTTTCAGTGAGTTAGACGAAAACATAGGAAGCCTGCATGGTGGTGCATGCCTGTAATTCCAATATTTGGGAGGCAGAGACAGGAGGACGGTAAGATTGAGGCCAGCGTTGGTAATTTAGCAAGACCGTTTCAAAATAAAAAAATAGAAAAGGGCTGGAGGTGTAGCTCAATGATAAAGTGTCCCTGGGTTCAATCCCCAGTACCATGTGGACATACACATTTTGTATAAAGCTCACTGGTGAGAGTAGTTACACAAACAAATATAGAATGCTCTAATATTGTAAGTATGGTATGTAAACTATGAATACTAAAAAAAACAAGACAATTAAAAATAACTCCACTATAACTTAATAAGTTAAGGCAATATAGAAAGATGTAAAGATAAAAAATAAATTAAGAAAAGAAAACTGAAAAATACAAAATAAAAAGATATTTTCATACTATCATCTAAAATATGTTAAATAGCTGGCTATTAATATAATCTGAAACAGACATTTTTCCTAAGAATATATTAAATCCATAGAGAATAAATTCTTATGCAAAAAAGTGAAGTGATATCATTCCCATTAGCACAGATTAAAATACTACTTAAGCTAATTAGAATATTTAATGTAATATCAAAGTGATATAAGATTTTTTAAACCTTAACAAATTTATACTGTGTTTAATCTAAAAAATAAAGTCTAAAAGCATAATAAAGACTATGTAAATTTACTAAAAGGTAATAAAGATGAGATTGCCTTACCAAAATCTATCCCTTTCTAATAATAAGTTATTATGATAAAAACACATTTTAGGATATGAAAATCAGAAAACATAATCCATTGAACAGAATGCAAATTCCGCCAGTACATATAGGTAAGAGCATATTGTAAGGGCATTAGTATTGTTAATTGTCCTTAAGATAGACTACAGTAATTTATGTTCTTTTCAAAGTGTATGAAATTGTATTTCTCCACAGCACCTAGGATATTTGGTGTTAAGTCTTTTTTAAACAGTAAACTAATAAAAAGGTGCTTCATTATTTGAAAATATTATATTCATTTTATTTCTACCAAGGTTAAAAAACTGTAATATATTTATTAATGACCTAAGTTTTCTTTTGTGAATGCCTGTTAAAATTATTTTCAGAAGTTGGACATGGTGGTCCATAACAGTACTTGGGAGACTGAGGCAGAAGGATGGGGCAGGTTCAAGGTTAGCCTCAGCAACTTAGTGAGACTCTGTTTCAAGAAAGAAAGAAAGAAAGAAAGAGAGAGAGAGAGAGAGAAAGAAGAAAGAAAGAAAGAAAGAAAGAAAGAAAGAAAGAAAGAAAAAAGAAAGAAAGAAAGAAAGAAAGAAAGAAAGAAAGAAAGAAAGAAAGGCAGGCAGTCTGGAGTGTAGATTGGAGGTAGAATGCTCTTATGCTCAATCCCTAGTACCAATCAATCAATCAATCAATGAAAAATAAATAAAAAGAAAGGAAAGTAAAAATAAATTATTTGAAAATTTGTTTGTTAGGTATATTTTTCTCTTTTACAGATTTGGATGACTATTTAAAAATATAAATTAAATATATTTCTTTCCAGTTTGTCTTTTAGTTTTATTCAAGTTTCATAAACTATTTTCAATACTAAGATATATTCCTAGTGGTAGAAATTCTAGATCAAAGGGTATCTGTATCTTTGACTCTACCAGGTATGTCCTAAGTGCTTTAGATAAATTCATTTGCCTACTGAAAATATATGAGAGTTTTTAGGCCATACTGATTATATTTTACATCTGATGATGTGTTAGAAATAGTGTCTCATTTCTTTAAGTTGCAATTTGTTATTTTATGGTAGCTCTTTGGTTCTTTCTTTATTTAGTTGTAGGAGGGTTTTGTTTGGTTTGTAAATTTTTCATACTAATCCTTTGTGGTCAAATTTGCTGAAAACATATTCTCCCTTTGGGTAGCTTGACTTTTCACTAGTGTCTTTTGATTTATTTTTATATTTATTTGGTGCATTGTAATTTTACATCATATTGGGGTATAGAGTGTCAGAAAAATACTTTCACTCAGCCCTTGGTGCCCTCCCCACTGGGTCCCTCCACCTTCCCACACCCTCCCTTACCCTCCCTCACCCTCCCTCACCCTTCCTCACCCTCCCTGTGCATGTCTTTGAGATTGGAATTGGTAATTTTGTATACATTCATTGCATTATTTGAACTGTTATATTCCTTATGACTTCCTCCTCCCTTCCTCCCTTCCCTAATCCCCCTCAGTCACTCCTTTGGAGTATGTGCTCATCTCTCTGACTTTGCCTTATTTCCAAATCTCTCTAGCTTCCACATATAAGAGAAAATATACATCTACTCATTTTTTGAGACTGGCTATGCTTGCTTAGTATAATATTCTCAAGTTCCATCCATTTGTCTGCAAATAGGGTGATTTTGTTCTTTATGACTGAGTAAAATTCCATTGTGTGTATATACCAAAGTCATGTGATCCATTCATCTGTTGATAAACACCTAGGCTGGTTCCATAATTTTGCTACTGTAAATTGTGCTGCTATGAGAGGGCATAGGATCAACCCTCCAACATGTAGATTCAAGTAGAAACTTCCTCAATAAGACCCTGAAATCTCAGGAAATTTAAACAAGAATTAATGAATGGGATAGCATTAAATTAAAAAGCTTCTGCACAGCAAGGGAAAACATCAAGAATTTACAGAGAGAACTCACAGAATGGAAGAAGATATTCACCCATCTGACAAAAGTATAATATCTATAGTATACCAGGAGCTTAAAAAGTTTAACACTAAAAAAACAAATAAACCAGTCAAAAAGTGGGCACTGAACTGAATAGACTCTTTTCAAAAGTAGAAATACAAATGGCCAACAAATATATGAAAAAATGTTCAACATCTTTGGCAATCAGGGAAATGCAAATTAAAACGACACTGAGATTCCATCTAACTCCAGTTAGAATAACAATCACCAAGAACACAAATAATAATAAATGATGGTGAGGATGCGGGGAAATAGGAACCCTATTACACTGTTGGTAGGACTGCAAACTATTATAGTCTCTGTTGAGATCAGTGTGGAGGTTTCTCAGAAATTGGGAATGGAACTAACATATGACCCAGTGATAGCGATCCTGGGCACCTTCCCAAAGGAAATGAAATCAGAATATCATTAGTGTCTTTTGATTTAGAGAAAGCTACATTTTAATGTAGCTATATATACTAATCTTTTCCTTTATAATCATTGTCTCTATCAAAACCATAAAAGTATTCTTCTACACAGTTTCTGAATTTTTGCTTTTTATTTTAACTTATTTTTCCACCTCTCACATTTTTGCTCATGTAATGAGGTTAAAATCCACTCCCCCCCCCTTATAAATAGTAAATTGTCTCAGAGCATTTATTGAACAGCTCAGCTTTTCCTAAATAGAGGTCTATCCACCCCCCTTTATTTGACTGTCTTGTTTTTCATTTCTTTATGTGAATACCAAACCAAACAAAAACTCATAATTTCTACAGCTCAAAAATAAGTCTTGATATCGCAAAGCAAGTGCCCCATTTCCCCCTTTTTTTTTATTCTTCCAAATTTTCTTTGGCTTGTTTTGATCCCTTTTTCTTGCATTTGAATTTGTAATTGGTTTCTCAGTTTCCATTGAAGATGTAGGAATTTTGATTCACTTGATTGTATTTTTTACACCAGATATTTCTTCACAATGTTGAGTGTTTCTAGCCATACACGTTGGTACATTTCCCATTTATCTAGTCATTCAATAATGTTTTGTGAGTTTTCTACAAAAGTCTTTACCATCTTTATTTTTGCAGTTTTTTTCTAAGTCCACTAAGAGTTTTTTTCAGTTATTATAATGAAACATTTTTTTCCTATTGTATTTCCTTCTTGGTAACAGCTACTTATAGGAATCTTAAGGATAAATGTGAGAATTTTTTTTAACTTAAGATACTTGCACATAGCTCGGCAGGCACCTGTAATCCCAGGACTTGGGAGACTGAGACAGGAAGATCACAGGTTCAAGGCCAACCTTAGTAACTTACCAAGACCCTACTTCAAAATAAAAATTAAAAGAGCTAGGGTATAGCTCAGAGGTAGAACACCCCTGGCTTCAGTTCCCAGTACCCCCCCACTTGCATCTTCATTGGATGCTAATATTTAGGGTCTCCTTTTTTCCTTCTAACAACCACCAGCAGAAGAAAATAGCAGTAAGATTATCAATGGCCTTCAGGGGCAGCTTTCAAAAAAAAAAATGTGGCAATTGAGATGAGCCGTGAAGGGGGAAAGATCTTAAGTAGATTGGTGTGGGGGAGAAAAAGGACAATTTCACAGGGGGATAAAGTTGGCTATTTTAATGCCATTAAAAAAATCCCCAATGCATCTGAATTTGATTTAAAAAATCAATTATTTACTCATTAATTTTTATTATTTTACATTAATTTCTTTGCCAATTAGTTCCAACACAGCTTACAAACACTATATATTCAGTGCAACATATCTGTTTTTAAATTAGTAAAGTGTGAAAAAAGGGAAATTAAATTTAGAATTGTAAAGCATCATGAGAATAATGTAATATATTGAAATGCAGGTCATTAACATCTTGCATAATGATTAAAGTTGAGAATATATATATGTATGTATATATATATATATTTTTATATATCCCCAATGGCCAAGGCAAATAAGAAGATTAAAGGATTTTAAGATTTCTATTGCTATTAATTTACAATACAAACTATTCAGGAAATAAGACAATATTCAGAGTACTAAGTTCTGGGAAAACTTTTCTTGCACAGTTCCCCATACATAAGATACTGAAATGCAGTGAGCTTTGTCTTCAATAGCATCCTGATAACAAATATGATAATGAATATCTTATGACTTCTTATGATGTCCTTCTATCTAATCAGATGGTATAATTTCAAAGCATAACTCACTAGAATTTATCTGGCTGCAGCATGCTAAACAATAGGATTCAAGTAAACAAAGTCACAGATTGTCTTCCTTTAACTCTAAAGTGAAATCCTGGCTCTTATGAGGCCCTGCTAATGAAATGCCAGTTGTTTAACCCTAATTTAGTTGTTATTAAAAAAGAATTATAGGCGTTTTTAACCAACTAGAAAACATATATCCCAATAAATGCTACATGTAAGTTAAATGAACAAACACAGTGAACACCAAACCAAATGCTGCTTTTATGAATTGAATTTAGCTAGCAAGGCTGACCGTTTGCCACCTCCAGAGATGCACTAAATGACATGTTCTAGGTTGGTAACGGATCTTGTATCTTGTTTTGTTCACTGTTGTATCACCAGCTCTTAGCACAGAGTCTGGCACATAGTAAATGTTCCATAAATATTTGAGGGATAAATGAAAGCACAAACCAATGAAGTAAACCTCTAGGAAGCTTATTTTCTAGTGTTGCTTTTGCAGAGTTGTGTAACAGAGCAAGTCTATCTTCCAGCAGGGAACTGAAACAAATCTTCTTTTACTCATTAAACTCAGATGCATATGAATTAAAAAGTAGTTGATATCCTCTGAAGAAAACTAAGGAACTTAATTAAGAGTTAGCATTCTTCCTCAGAAGAAATGGCCCCAATGTTTTAAGGTTGTTGGGAAGCTTAAATAAGAAAATGAAATTAATGTTTCTATAGACTGTTAAGATCAACACATTTTTAAGGCACCTACCACATGTCCCTTACTCCTGAACTTTTCAACTATCTGATGTCTCCATTAGTCTAAACACTATCTGACTTTAGCTCCTTTTGCCTGGGGTATGGTAATAACACATTTTCCTTGTGTTTTCCCTGTATGGCTCCTCCCTTGGGGGGCAATGCTTCATAGCATAGAGAGTAATTAGGTACATGGATTCTAGGTTGAAATGTAGATTCCACGATTTGTTAGCCATTTGGCATTAAACTACTAGTTCAATTACCCTAATTTAGTCTCAATATCCTCATCTATAGAATGTGAATAACAGTGTATCACCTTTGGATTGTTGTAAGGTTTGAATGAGATAACCTATGTATTGTGCACAAGAACTGCTACATAGCCAGCAAATGATAAATTTTGATTGTTCTTCTCATAGTTATTCTATCAGAATGTTTTGTCTAAAACTTAACTGCCCCGACTGCCCCCACTTCAACTTTCAGTGATTTCTAGAAGCCTCAGTGCAGAACATGTAACACTCCTTATAATGGCATCAATTTCCTTCCCTTTATGCCAGAATTGCCTGCCATCTCTTCTGTCTCCCCTTCCTTCATAATCTGACTTACCATTTCTGTGATCAGTTATCTACCTATGGCCATGTTTTCCCAAGTCTCTAGGATTTGGTACATACTGTTCCTTCTTTCTGGAATGCCCTCTCTTCCTGCTCTGGCAAAAAGCTTCCTTCTCCTTCAATTTTCTCCTGTGAAACCATCTCCACCTCTCCCTGGTAGAATTAACAAGCCCCTTCTGACTACTTAGACCATCTATATATGCATTGAATTTACTCACATTTATATCTGTCTCCCCACTTAGTTTGTGAATTTCCCAATGTCAGGAACCCTCTTTAAGTCAGCTCTAAGTTCCAGAATACATAGGACACAGATTTAATATGTTATTTAATAAATGAATGCATGACTAGCCCAGAGTCTCCTGCTACCCAACATGTGCTCAGCGACATTTGTCAATTGCACTTACTGTTTTTTATTTAATTAAAACAAGGTTTGGTTCTGCAAAACCCCCACCTCCCGTCTAACAGGCATTAGACCCGCTGGGTACTTCAGGATCTTGTTCAGGCTCTTCAATATGAGTTAATAACTCTGGCAATTTAAGAAAGAGAGTTTCTTTACTAGAAACTACAAGAGAAGCGCGGCTTGATGCAGATGGCCCTTAAAAATCGATTCCCTGCCCAGAGCTGCTGCCTCGTTTCTTTTTTTTCCTTCACCTCCGATCCCGGGAGGAAGGGAGGGAAGAAAAGTAGGGAAGAGAGTTGAAAAGTTGCTCCCCCACTCTCCTCCCACAGGGAAGCACTTCACTAAGCCCGGTGTCTAAATCGCCTCTCAAGGGGCCCTGATTCTTAGACTCCTCAAATACGTCGAGAATTTCCTCTGACTGCATTCTGCTCCTCGGTCTAGGGCTCTCCCTTCCCACTCCCGGTCTCCAATAGCTACCCACCCTCCAGCACCTCTTTTCAACAGCGATCACAGAACCGCCTCTAAACTCCTGATTCTAGGACCTCCCAGGCTGACAACGAAAGATGCAAATCACAGGCAGCCTTAGCCAGATCACTGAAAGCCGAATAAAACGAATCAGGTTGAAGGCAGCACGGAAAGGGCTATAACGACCCCCAGGGCACGAGGAAAACTCCCCATATGCTGGCACGTAGGACCCCCTGCATGGACATAGCAGGTTGTCTCAGACTACCCGAAGAACGCGCCGCACCCCAAGCAGGAACTTTAAAGGGATTGAAATCTGTTGCCTGTTCCACTAGGAATACTGTTTGCAAGGCACAAGGTGTCTTTTGGTAGTGAGCACCCTCTGCGCATGCGCAGGTCCATTCGGGAATTACTGCCCAGCCGCCGACTAAGTTGCATTCCTTGAATCTTCGCAGAAAAGACAATTCTTTAATCAGAGTTAGTAATGTGGACAGTACAACATCGAGAGAGTCTGGGGCTTCTTTCTTTCCCTGTCATGATTGCCATGGTCTGTTGTGCACACAGGTGAGCCGCCTTTGTCGAATCTCTCTTTCTCTCTCTCTCTTTTTCTTGGTGTTTTTCTTTTTGCATGCCTGCGGGATCATGTATCTTGTTATTTGGGGGTAGATATGTCTGTATCTTTTTTAATGTCTGCTCGCAGTTTGTGCTCATTTTGAATACGGTCCCTACTTCTTCCCTCCAGCGCCAATGAACCCAGCAACATGTCATACGTGAAAGAGACGGTGGACAGATTGCTCAAAGGATATGACATTCGCTTGCGGCCGGACTTTGGAGGTAATGCTTCATCTTTTTCAACCTGTAACCCATTCCTAGTTCACCTTTTTCTGTCAAAGATAAGTGCCAAAAAATATGCCATTTTCGTGAGCGTGCACTACGCCCTGGACACACACACACACACACACGCACACGCACACGCACACGCACACACACACACACACACACACACACACACACACGTTGTTCTGAGCTGGGTGTGGCGGCGCATGCCTGTACTCCCAGTATACTTGGGAGGCTGAGACAGGAGGACCGCAGGTTTGCTGCCAGCCTCAGCAATTTAGCAAGGGCCTGCTTCAAAATAAAA
>PVJS01019073.1:0-34130 GCA_004027185.1 Glis glis | reverse complement strand
GCGCACGGGCGGTCCGGTACCTGATGCACAAGGGGCCCGGCGAGGTGGCCGGGGGCTTCCGGGGTGGGGCGCGCGCGGGCGGTCCGGTACCTAATGCACAAGGGGCCCGGCGAGGTGGCCGGGGGCTTCCGGGGTGGGGCGCGCGCGGGCGGTCCGGTACCCTGCGCGCAAGGGGCCCGGCGAGGTGGCCGGGGGCTTCGCTTTTAAGATTCTTTCCTTGGCCTCTATGTCAGTCATTTTGATTATTATGTGGCGTGGGGAGGTCCTTCGTTGATCTTGTCTTAATGGTGTTTTGAATGTCTCCTGTACGTGAATGTCCAAATCTTATTTTTACATTTGGGGAATTCTCTGATATTATTTCTCTGAAGAGGTTTCTGATACCCTTGGTTTGCCCTTCTCAACCTTTTTCAATGCCTATTATTCATAAATTAGGTCGATTCATTTTATCTATATTTCTTGGAAGTTCTGGTGGTGTTGTCATATTGTCTTCTCTATATTGTTGACTGCGTGGTCAGTTTTGAATGAGCTGTCTTGCAAGAGTGAGACTCTATTCTCCAGGTGGTCTAGTATGCCTGGGGTGGTTTCTATTGAAGTCTTTAATTCATTTATTGACTCCTTCATTTAGCTGAAAACTTTTTTTTTTTTGGTTCTTACTTAGGGCCTCGATTTCTCTATCCATATATTCTTTAGTTTCCTGTACATTTTCTCTGATTTTGTTTCTGAGACCTTTGATCATATTGAAAATCAAAATTCTGAATTCTTCTTTTGTCATTTTTTGCAGCTTGGTATTAGTGATCTCCCTTGTTGTTGAGTTGTGGGAGTTTACTGTTTTCTTATTGGTCTTCATTTTCATGTTTTCAGAATTTAAAAGTGTGTAGTTCTGTTGTCTTGGCATCCTCCTCCTCTTTGTGTGAGAGTCCAATGTCTATATGTTATATATAATATAATAAAGCCTACACTGGGGGTATATATTTGCCTCAACCAATCTGTGTCATATAATCAGACTTTTGAGTTTGTCCCCTACAGCCTCTTTAACAAGGTATAGTTCTTAGTGCAGGCATCTCTGCATTGGCTGTAGGTCTCTGGGGTCTCCAGGCCCAAACTCAGCAGAACCAGAGACTATGATGTTCCTTTCAGAGCCTGTGGACTAATGGTTGGGATTTAATGCCCCACAGACACAACCACTGGTCTGCTGGTTGTGAACCTGTGAAACCCTGCAGACCGCTTACCTCTGGTCTTTGTTGCCACTGGACGTAAGCTCAGCAGGGCCAGAGATTACTTTGTTCCAAGTTTGTGGCCTGGGTGGCTGAACTTTGATGGCCTAGAGTTACCACTGCTGATCTGCTGGTTGAGATCACATGGAATCATGGTAACCACTGGCATGCATGCTCACCAGGCATGAACTCTGTTAGTAGAGTGAGTGTTGTATTCTAGCCTGTAGCTGTGATCACGTGAACCCCTGATGGCCCCTGGCCTCCCTGTCTTTAGGCCCCAAGATTGAGCCACTCAAGACCCTTCTGAGCCTAGGTCTTGGGTGGCTCAGTTATTTTGTCCCAGGGGCACTGCTGCTTCTCTGGGAATCTATGATTACGTGAGAACTTCTTAGCCTCCAGCCTTGGTTCTTGGGGCAGCCAAATACCACTCAGTCATGGGTTTATAGCCTTCAGACACTGCAGCAATGTTTGCTGAGTTATTTCACCCCACAGACACCACTTATGGTAGTCCTGTTGTGATTGCTGGAGACCCTGCAGAGGTATGACAGCCTGTTGACCCTAGGTCCTCCCCACCCAAGTATACCTAGGACTGTCAGCTAATTCATGTTTCTGTTGTGCCCAACTCTAGCCCATACCCCACCTCTGCAGTGATGATTTGCCAACTCATAAACCCCGCAGGTCTGTTGGTTGCCACACAAGTCTCTTTAAAGCGCAGGCTCCTGCTGGGATGTTTTGTAAACTCCTGGTCTTGAAGAGTGCCACTTGCTGCTTGGTTCCCTGCAGGAAGGGATGAGTTCAGCTGTAGCCACTGGGTGGTTTGGCTGGTTGGTCTGGAGATTCACAGTGGTCTTGAGGAGGCTGGATGTAGCCACCTTCTTTCCTGCAGGAAGATTCTTGTCATTTCTCCATCTGAGTTCAGAGGCAGCCACAGGAGTTCACTGGGTAATTTGGCTGGGCGGTCTGAGGAGTCGCAATATTGAGGTATGTGATCCTGGAGAGTACAATGTGATTGCTTTTGATGATGGTTTACTGCAACCACTGGCTCAACAAGATTCTACTTCTTATTTGTTAGGGTTGGTCTCTGAGAGCTGCCAGGTCCCAGCAGCCACCAGTCCTGGCATGGACTCATCACAATGGCACTGCCTCTGCTCTCCACTCACCAGATTAGATGTGGGCATCTCTTTTCTGTTCTCTGCTTTCTGTGCTGTATCCAATTCCAACACACATTTCTACTGTCTTTCTTCTGTTGAGTTCTGATTGCTTTTCTTCTCTTGCCAAGAAGTAGTCTTCTCACTGGTTTAGGTATGAGTCTCAGAGCAACCAAAATGTGCTGTCTTCCTTTATTCTGCCATCTTTAATCTCCCCTCCAATCCCCTTTTTAAATTTTTTAAATTTCTTTCTTTCTTTTTTTTTTCGGTACCAGGGATTGAACCCAGGGGTGTTCTATCTCCGCACTACACCCCCGGCCCTATTTTTTTATACTTTATTTTGAAACCGGGTCTCACGAAGTTGCAGAGGGCCTCACTAGGTAGAGAGAGAGAGATAGAGATAGAGAGAGAGAGCTGAGGCTGGCCGCGAACCCGGATCCTCTGGTCTCTGCCTCCCAAAGTACTGGGATTACAAGCGTGCGCAACCACGCCTGGCTCAATTTTTTTAAATTTCAAAACAGGGTCATGCTTGGTTGCTGAAAGCCTCATTACCTTGCTGATGTTGGCCTTGAATCTGCGATTCTCCTGTCTCAGCCACCCAAGTACTAGGATTATAGGCACACAACACCACTTCCAGCAGAAAGTGGCCTTAAAAATAAAAATTTGATAATAAATTGAAATAATCATTATAATGCATATTTTATTCCTGTTGGTTGATAGCTTGAAGTCATATCTTGCCTTCTTCCCCCCACTTTGAAGGATTTTCCTGATCTTTGAATTTTCATAAATTCCTTCACTTGTGTGGACTTTTAAAAACTCATATTCATTATTAAGTGATTTTCAGTGATTGAGTGTACACCACCCATGGAATTGCATGTGTGTGTGTGTGTGTGTGTGTGTGTGTGTGTGTGTGTATACGTGTGTGTGCATGGTCTGTTTTATTTTCTACCTGATTTTAGATCCTTAAATTATTTTAGGCTATTCACATTTTTCAACATTTATATTGCTTGTTTCATTTTTTTGAATTTAGAATATAGAGAAATATATAATAACTTCACAGAATACAACAAAATATAAATTCTTTTCTATCTCCTCCTTTGCTTTCTCCTGTCCTTTCTTAGGAAGCATATTATTCTCCTCTTTGCCATCTCTTCCATTAGTTTAGAAATAAAATGGATACAAAGGAAGAGATTGGCCTAACAGTCAACCCTCTATACTGACTAAGCTTGGATTACTTCCTTTTAAGAAAACTCAATTGAGATTTTTTTAATCAAGATGGGCACTCTTTCTGGAAGTGCATGCATGTAGAGACATTCAGGACATCCCTGACACTCTAGACAGTCCTTCTGATTCCAGGGAATTCCAGACCCAAACTCCTGCACCAATCCAAGAACTCATTTTCTATCTTTTAGCATAAATTTTACTTTTAAACCCAACTTCCTAGCATTATTGTGGCAGTAACAACAATTCAAACAGTAATGATTAAATGATCACATTTACTGAGAGTTAAATTTATACCAAGTTCTACAGCGTTTGTACATTATCTCATTTAATTCTTGTAACAATCTAATGAAGTATCATTACCAGCCTTTCCAATATGAGGAACGAAGCTTAAAAGGATGAATGATGTCTTCATGGTTACCAGGTCAGTAAATGGCAGTGTCAAGATTCAAACCCAAACCCAGGGAAGGCTCATTTCAAAGACCATGCTCTTAATAACTATACTTAGACACCATTTTTATCCTTAGGCTTAGCAATTTTTAGTTACTCATATTTTAATGATAGAAAATGTAGAGGCTTCTTCCTTGATTTCAAAATAAAATACAATAATTAAACTTAACATGGATTAAGCCCCCATTGTTGAGCCAGGCAACATTTTTAATTTTTTACATGCATTATCCAATTTAAGTCATACAACTCTTAAGTTATATCCCTTAACCTTTAAAAATTTACAATGGAGGAAACTGAGCCTTAAAGATATTAAATTACTTTGCAAAAACACTCAGCTGGTAAATCTGTAATTCAAACTCATGTTGTCAGCAAGTGAATAATTTCATGTTTCTACACATTAAGGGACTTCTGAGCAAAGAAAAATGAAATCTGGGTTAAAGGACAAACCTGGGCAAAGGAAGTAAAGATGCTTGAACAGGTAATGGGATGCCTTTGGAGAGAATTAGGGAATTATTTCTAAATGTGCTTACTTTTCAAAAGGGATAAAACTTGGATTTATAGAACCCTTTGTTCACATTCAAAAACATTCTCTAACCCATCTTATTATCCCATGAGAATGAGTATTGCTGCATCTAAATCATTGTAAATTTTGTTTTTCTCACCTGGTTTTCTTTGATCCTTTCTTACTTATGCACAGTTTTGAAATCAGCTCTAATCCTAAATTCTGTAAAAACCATTATTTGATCATTTTGTTTTTGAAGCCCATCCCTGGACTTCATATAATTCTTATCTCCACTATTATTTATTATTGTGTTATATTTTATTTTCCTCCCTATATGCTACCTCTGGGTAATCAGCTCCTGAAAATGGTACAAATTTATATCTCTTTGGTTTACCTTTAGCAGATGTAGAATTGACCCCAGTGTAAGTGCCTAAAAGTAGGCATGGATGTATAAAAGACAGGAATGCTTTTCAGGAAGGAGCCAGGTTTCCTACACTCTAGAACCTCTGGTATTTCTCTCATTTGGTTCCCTTGGAAGCCACTGGTTACTCCATTCAGGGACATGATCAATTTGAGGAAAAAACAGAGCAATATTAGTACTAGGTTTGTAATTGCCAAATTTTTTTCAATATAAGTTAATATTCTTTTAATGCTATGCATAATTAATTATTTCAGTAGTCTGTGTCCATTCAGAGAATCCCAAGGGGTTTATATCCAAGATTCTTTTATTTTCACATTTATAGCAATTTTTTCTTGTTAATAGTAATAAAACTAATAACTTTTTAAAATAGTTGCATTCATTTTTCTAGGTTCTGGGTCATACACATGCCTTTTCTTTGAACTGAGAGAATTTGAAGTCAAACGTTTTTATTTTCTACTTTGCAATTTTTGAAAGCAAAAAAATATTATTTTGGCAATGTTTCAAAAGTTTGTCTTAAATGCTTTGTTTTTAATGTCATTACTCTATTTCATTCTAGCACTAGTGTTTTCTTTGCCTCCTTCCCATTCTATTTTAATTTTTTCCCTCAAAATAACATTTTGATCCTTTTAAAATTAATTACTGTAATTATTCTCATCCTTTTCTATCTGGTTTATATAGGAAAGTTAAACTTTGTATATTCCGTGATTCTAGTTTTGAGTTATATATTGTATTGATTACATATATTGTATTGATCTCATGTTTACTTATGGATTTCTTTTTTTAGATTTCTAGTATGTTCCAGTAATATATACTTTTCTTCTGCTAGAAGTTCTTTTTCAATAACTGCCTTTTGGCAATACTATTACCTTTTCACTTTATTAATGCTGCTGATGAGCACTTAATGGTGATCAACACATTATTAGTTCTCATCAGTACTGTTCACAACTCTTTTCACTTTAGAATGGATTATGTTTGAATATTTTCTCTTATGTATGTATTTAAGTACAGGATAAAACAATTGAAATAAAATGAATCAAAGAGGTTTTTTATTCTGAAATCAAAGACCAGTTAATAAAATTGTCTTACTAATTTATATTTCTGTTATTCAATACTAGAAAAAAGTCAGAATGTCTATTTCAATAGTGATAGAATTTCACACCATTATTTTTTATAAAATACCAATTTGGAGGCTAGGTGTGGTAGTGTGTGCTTGTAATCTCAGTACTTGGGAAGCTGAGATAGGAGAAGAGCAGGTTAGAAGGCCCCTGGCTTCCATCCCCAGTACCATACACACACACACAAATTCCAATTTGACTTTCACTGCTCTCAAGGTACAATGATATTTAGTAGTAATGGATTCTAGAATGAGCTAGAGACTCAAGGCATTATGAGATTACTATCCAATTAAATCTGATATCTAGGAGGCAAACTCACAAATGGGTAAAGAATGCTCACACATGAAGGCACCCAGAGATGTGTGTGTGTGTGTGTGTGTGTGTGTGTGTGTGTGTGTGTGTGTATGAAGGTTAAAGGAGAAGGTTAAAGGAAAAAAAACAAAATCAGAGTTAGTCAGGTGTTGACTATAAGCATTGATTAGAAGAAAGAGGGATAGATGGAATTTGGCAGAGACTACATGTTAGTAGAGAAAAGAACGGGTATTACTGGCAAGGATAAACACTGACAGACATGGTATGCAATTCTGATTCACACTAGATCACTCAGAAACTAAGTCTTGTTAAGAAGACCTTCCTTTCGCTGGGGAAAGAGAAATCACCTTACTTTTCATAGATAGGAAAAATTTTCCATGAAGACATGAGTGGATGGCTCACAGAGAGCAAGACCTACGAACTGCACTGTGGGAAAGCCGCGCTTTGTCCAGCCCAGTGGAGTTGGGATGCAATGAGGGACGTTGTGAAGATCAGAACACTGAAGGACAAGCACCTCCTGAAGGGCATGTGGCGGGAACGTGGGTGTAAATGAAGCTTAGAGGACCTCAGCTTCAATACTCTGTTTTCTCATTTCGTCTACACCCAATACAGCTTTGAAGATATCCACTAAATGTGTTTGGGATGGTCACTACTCTTTAATCGGCTTCTAAATCACTTAGTTTTGCTCTTTTTTGTATAATTTACAACAAAATGCAGGAAATTGGTTCCAAAATGACTCAAATGATTAATATAAGTGACAAATTAAGTTTAAAAATGAATGAATGCAGTATAATTTGTATATGTGTGTATATGCGTGTGCTGTGTGTCACAGTGTATAGTAGAAGAGTTTGAATCCAGCATACCAGGGGTTGGACCCAGGCTTTATCTCCAAAGCTCATATGTGACTTTGTTGTTGTTTTTTTGATAGTCGCTCAAAGTTTAATTGAACAAATTGGATGTCAACATATTTGAATTACAAAGGAACCAAATGGACCTGAAATACCAAGTATTGCTGAAGATATGCTGAAAAAAATGAAACAAAACACACAAGAAAAACAACCAGAGTGCGTGGGCAGGCTAGGCCAGGAGCTGTTTTCCAAGTTCTGGTTCAAAGGAGCTCTCATATGACTTTGAGCAAGGTACTTAATACCCCTGATCTTCAGTGTTCATATCTATAAAATGCAAAAAAAACCCTTTACATTAAAATGTTATAAGGGTCATGACCTCTATTCATACATGGAAAGAAAATCATACTGAATCTAGCAAATACTAGGTGCACAGTAAATCTTGTTGATTATTATTATCATATCATTATACCTTACTAAGTTATAACAAGATATAGTGATTCTTTGTGTTGCCAATTCTTTGTTTTTTAGGATGGTAGTGCTCAGGAGTCATAGCAACCCAATGATATTTCCTTTAAATGACGCTACACATTATTCTTGGTAAAAGCTGAGCTTCTGTTGTGCACTTCTCGGGTTTCCTCAAGAGTCCCTGTATGTCATATCTTAGGTCCTGGGCAGCTGGTGTAATACCCGTTCAGTTAATTTAGGAGTTTAGAAGCTAATGACCCCATTGCAAATCCCTTGACATTTTAAACCCAGCCAAATAAAGCAAGCAGGAGAGTATTTTACATGAATTCTCCAAACAGAGAGGGTTATCAAGTTCATTTACATGTTTACCAAGGCCGCCAGCCATCCTGGCTTGTTTTGGTGGAGGACTGTTTTTATATGAACTGAACTCTGTTTCTGATGGTCTGTTGGCAATAAAACAACATGCAATCTCACTCATCGTTATTACTTACTTAGCAGATCTGTTTTCCATCAGTAGAGCTTGGTATTTAATCAGAGTTTTGGGGTGCATCATTTCTAAACATGTATTCGGTGCTAGAGGCAACAAAAATCATTAAGATTTGGCTCCCGGTATAATGACGAGGTGCATGAATGGGGTGGAAGTTGTAAAGGACTATAAAACTGTTAAATTTGGTGTGTGGGAGGAAGAAATTATTTGTAAAACCCATAAACTTCTTTAGCCAAAATATCTATTACATGTGAAACAGCGCTAATGAGCTGTTCTAAAAATCCAGGTCACTCAAATATATATTTTCATCCCTTGCTGTGTAAGTGAACATTACAAAAAGGAACTGCTGATTTTCTTTACTATTTCTAAAGGAAGAACCAAACAACTTTAGTTTTACGCATTTCAGGCCTAGGCCATATTAAAAAAGAAAAGGTATTATTTTTAGAAACCGTAACTTCAAAAGCAAGAATTTCACATGAGGTTTTGTGTTGAGATGTTCTAAACCATTTCCTTCTTTTTATAAATATGATGAATCAGAGGTGGTAATGAATTCTCAGAGGGACAATGTTTCTAAATACTAATAATAACTTAAATAGAGACATTTTGAGTATATCAGTAAATATAAGTAAAGCATACCAGTAAACTATATGATAGTTTAGGCAAATTGATGAATTGAAAGAAAAACTAACATATCTGTATCTATAGCTATAAATATCTATCTCTATATCTATATCTAATTATACCTATCTGAAAAGAAAGAAGCAATGAAGATCAGCTTCTTATCAATAATCAAGATCTTGTAATGAATACAAAATAACAGATAGAAAAAAATGGAATAAAAATCCCCTATTACCATAAAGCCATGTTTGAGTCATTTACTTTAATGTGTTGCTTTGAAAACATTTGTCCAAGTTGTGATGTGAGTAAAAGGTAGGATTTGAAATACAGTTTGATGATAAGAGACTACAGAGGGCTTGGCTCTCACATGAGACTCAGCATTTTCCCGGGAAAGTTAAACCCACCCATCACCTCCATTAGTAAATCAGTCCTAGCACAAGTGTAAATCACACAGTTACTGCTGCTGATGTCCCGTGAATAAGGAAAATGCAGCCTGTGTCCAATAAACTGAGCAAACGGGTTCCAGATCCCCAGAGGCTGAAGGCAGAGTCTGTCTCCACCAGGCAAGGAGTTTGTGCAGGAATAACAAAACCAAGCCACCCTATTCATTACCAGAAAGAAGTTTTAGAAAGGATTTAAAAATGTAATTCTAATTTATTTTGAAATTTCTATCACATTGGGAATGATGAAAAAGAGATGGAAGATTTTTTTTTGAAGATAGCTTGGCTTTTGCTAAATTCTGAAATTGAAGGGCCTTTTATCCATTGGTATCTGGCTTTGCTGATTTGTTAAGGAAGGACAACTGAAAAACATATGAGCCTATTTTGAAAACCTGTTTCTTAAACCTTTAAAAATAGCCTCAGATTTTGGTGTCTTATGTTTTTTAATCCTTGGCCTAATTAACTAAGTCAGTAAAATAATAGTCAGGACTACAACTCATATTCTGGACATTGCCTGCCCTGAAAATTTCCTCTATACAAAGGTATTGAGTGCTATGTGTCCAGAACTCTGGTTTCTGAGTTCTAGGGCTACCCTAATATACAAGACAGACACATTCCTTGTCCACTTGTTGCTTGTAGGCCAAATTTGGGTAAATAGAAGTAATTATAATATAGTGTTCTTTGTATGATGATCTGAAAGTTCATTTAGGGGTTCAGGCAAAACTTCTGACAGGAAAGCCTTCTAATTCAAAAGCCAAAGGATGAGTAGGAATTAGTCATGTGAGCAATGGGAGATGGATATTCCATCAGGGAGTAATACAGAAAGTAGATTCAGATTGTGTCTGGTAATTCCAAGGAACTGGAGAAAGACCTATGTGATTGGGATTGAATTGAGTAGAAAAGAAGTTACAGAAACTAGGTGACACAGGAAAGCTGGGCTCTCTCTAATCATAAATACACCACTAGACCAGGTTAAAGAATTCGAAATTTTTCACAGGGCAGGGAAATGCTATTGAAGAACTCTGAATTTTGGAGAACATAGTTTTAGAAAGACTATACTGCAATGTGGAAGAACAAAATCATGTCATTTGTAGGAAAATGGATGGAACTAGAGAATATTATGCTAAGTGAGATCAGCCAGTTGCAGAAGGTCAAGGGTCATATCTTTTCTCTCATATGTGGAAGCTAGAGAGAAAACAGGAAATATGAGGACTTTAACTAAATTATGTGGAAAGACCTGTAGAATAGTGAAGGGAAATGGGGGAGGAGTGTTAGGGGAAGAGGGAGGATTGGAACAGAAACAGTTCAAATAATAGTATAGCAATATGTGAAGGTATCACAACCAATCTCACTAACATGGGTAGGGAGAGAGGAGCGGGGTGGGGTGTGGAGGGAAATATACCAAGAGCTGTGTGCATGTATGTTTTTATCACATTGAACCTCACTATGATGTATAAATACAGCGCACCAATAAAAGTATATAAAAAATAAAATAAAAGTATATAAAAGAAAAGAAAAGCATATAAAAGAAAAGAAAGTTATATTAAAAGTATATAAAAAGATTGAAAGAAAATAGATTGAATAACTAAGAAACTGGGTAAGAATTTGGGTTTAGGCCAAAGATGATAACAGTGTGGATGAAGGAAGTGGTAGTAGAGTTAAGAAGCGGAGATGTATGTGGAAGGTAGTGGAGGTTGTGGTTTAATAACGTCCACAGGTCACTAGGTGGGGCAGTGGAGTAGAACCTTATGATAAGGATAATATTTTCAGGTTTGCTATCTTTTTTTTTTGCGGAATTGGGGATTGAACCCAGGGGTATTCTACCTCTGAGCTACACCCCCAGCCCTATTTTTTTGTTCTTTATTTTGAAGCAGGGTCTCACTAAGTTGCAGAGGGCCTCACTAAGTAGCTGAGGCTAGCCGCGAATTTGCAATCCTCCTGTCTCAGCCTTCCAAGTACTGGGATTACAGGCGTGTGCCACCACGCCCGGCTGCATTGTTTGATTCACATCATTCAAAACAGTAATCTAAGAAGTCTTCTGTTAAATGTCATAAAGTGTTCATTCGTTCATTTATTATTATATAATTAATTTTGTATAGTTAATTTTTCATCTTTTAATACAGATTTAAATTAGCACCATCATGAATATTTCCAAGTAGCCAAATTCTTTTCCAGTTCTGGAACAGTCTTTTTCCTTTTACAATAGTTTGCTAGTTTACAGAAAACTTATCAAGTGGCTTGTGGCTTTGGAGAAGCCTAAAGGCCTTTCATTCTTAGGAAATAAACCTTGGTAAATTAATATGTGTAATATCAATGGAGCACACGTCAGATGACTGTAGTCCTGCCTGGCACAGTGAACACATGTGGTTGGAACATAATTTATGTATTTTATTTAAAGAACTTATGCTAGAAATAGCTGTCATGCAGACATGAGCAAACGTCACCAGAAAAAGACCTTTGCAGCACTCAGACCTTAGGCATCAGCTCTGAATGAACTTGTTTTAGCCTCGGGGAAGATTTACCCTGCCAATCACACTAGAGGAAGGTAGTGATGGGGGCTTGGCCTGTATTGAAGTGAAAGTCTTTTGGAAGACTCCATTGTTATCCTCTTTTATTATCATTTTGCTCTTTTTGTTGGTATAAGGTAAAATTTCTTATCTCTAAATGGAGTAGTCTCTTTCTCTTGTCCTATTCCTCTTTGAGAAGAAAAAAAAATGAACTTCTCATCAGTTCTGGGACATGAAAAGATAAAACTGTCAGAGAAATGGTCCAGCATGAAATGGGTGATGATACTGTGTCTTTCTTCTGCGGTAGAGACAAGGCACTTGCCATGACTCTCACTGGCCTGCAACTCAGCAGGGGCCACTTCACATTTGCTAGGATCCCCTAACTCGTGCCAGCTCCTCCCTTAGATTGTCATGGGGACAACCTTCGATTCCCAAACGCCCATCCCATGGATTCCAATGAGTTGAAAGCAAAAATGAAAAACACCCTGTTAACTGAAGTGAGCAGTCAGGAAAAAGTGAGGGAAATTTCATAGGAAATGAATTTATATCAATCACAAAAAGATCTCTTGATTTGGTTTGACCTTCTTTATTTTTAAGGGAAGTGTTTTTGTTTTGTTTGTTGGTACAGTTCTATTAAGTTTTTCTAAAAAAATTTGTATTTATTTGGAATTGCTGTGGAATAAATGTCAATATTAGAGAAGAAATTTAATGTAAATTATAAGGAATCAAATGAATACAGAAAAATACTTGCAGCTGATTTTACATTTGCATAGTGTTGTGAATGTTCAAGGGAAAAACCCTAGAGAAGGTATTTCCTAATAGACATTGGGATTTTTCCCCTTTTCAGCAGGCATTAGAGCATTTTCCTAGACAACTATTCACTCTGTTACTCACTTTTACTTAATTGTAGACACAAAGCTTTTGAAGAAAAATTAGTAAATACAATGAAAATATCCAATCAAATGGGTGTGCCATAAGTGGTTTTATACTTAGTTCATCCACATAAGTGGAAAAGTATCTAATGTTCAGGTAACTAAAGGAAATGAAGAGAAAATTGAGTGTTATAATACAACTATGGAATAAAGGGTGAGTGATGACCACCTTTGATAACAAGGCAGTTGTTAACAGAAAGCAGTGCGTCTGTGTCAGGCTTTGAAGGTGGGTTTACATCGTTACAATGTGTGCCTCCCAGAGAGGGCCAGGCTGTGTCTTTATGGAGAAGACAGTACTCCAATGGAGGAAGGAGGATGGGTGGCCTTTTAAGAGAGAAGCTAGACATTCTGGTTGGGGAAAAGCATGGTATATGTTGTTTATATATACGTGGTGTGTGTGTGTGTGTGTGTGTGTGTGTGTGTGTGTGTGTGTGTGTGCTTTACTGGAATGAAAAGTCGCCCCTGCAAAACATTAGAGAATCTTTTGAATATGCCTATTAAGTGGTTCTAGTGGAATGTTGTAATTCTGAAACCATCTATTCATTCGCTTTACTTTTAAGAAATGGGGAAGGGGTATCTCCATTGACTTCTCTCCTTCATACCATATATGCATATTTGAGTCTTGTCTAGTTTTTCCTGGGTGAGATCTCTCAAATCTATCATCATTCTAACTCTATTGCCACATTCCTCGCTTGAAATATTTCAAGCTTTTATCCTTTATGATAAAATTCAAACTTCTTGCTTGGTGTAAAGTTCATGATCTTTTATTTGTTATTAGTCTTATTTCTTACCTCCTGCCAAGTTGTAGGCATGTACTCTTCCTTCTTACCACACAAATCCACATGTATGTCTTAAATCCATGTTCTCCTATCTGCAATGCTCTTCTACTTCCTGGGTATATTTTACTAATAATTCAATTGTGTTCCCCTTTCTGTGGAGCCTTTTATGACCCTTTAACAATTAGATATCCCTTCCATATATTCCGTATATAGGACTTATTCCTGGGTAAGGCATCAAATTTTCTTTTAATTTTTTTTACCTGCCCTATTTTCTTTTGAATATCTCGAGAGCCGCATCTATGTCTTTTATGTATGATATTCTTATACTTCCCATGTAAAGTAGATCCTAAGTAACTTCAGGAGGGAAAAAATGAATTTATATATAGCAACAGCACTGTTGTGGAAAATTATTTTTTTTAAATTCTAGTTTCAATAATAGTCCTGTAATGTTTTGCAGGGGTGATTTTTCATTCCAGTAAAACACACACACACACACACACACACACACACACACACACACACGTACATATGACAACATATACCATGCTTTTTCCCAACCACAATGTCTAGCTTCTCTCTTAATAGTCCTTCAGGATGGATTTTGTAACTTGACAATCAAAGGTCATGGTGTTGATAGCACATTTCTTAGGCCTTTGCAATAAAGAGAGCACTCAAACATTGCAAATTCAATGAAAGAGGCTGGATGATAGCTAAGCAGCTGTCCTTGGAACTGTCCTGTCCTTGTCTCAGAACTAGTATAGGAGAAATGTTACTTCTGCCTTCCTCCCCTGCATGGTGCTAAGTAGTGTTCAAAACATATATATAAAAAGACAGTCATTTTTCTTACCCACTGCACAGTCTCCTGTCAGTATTCTCAAAGACAAGACAGATTTTGTAAAACTAATATTAAAAAGTATATTGATTAAAAGGGCATGGTTTATGGCAGTGATTAAAAATTAGCTGTATTTTCAAAGTGTGCATATGTGTCTATATGCAAGTACACGTATGTAATACTATGGAATGCATTTTCAACATCCAGTCTTAGAGCTGGGGATATGGTTCTGTAGGAGAGCATTTGTCTTCCATGCATAAGGCCCTGTAAGACAAACAACAACAAAATGCTTGAGAGTCAAATCCTCTTATGGGGCTGAGGTATTTTCCTCATCTGTCTAAAGATTCCTTTAATCTCTTTCTTTGAATCTTTGGTGCTGAAAAGCTTAATCAGATAATATACTGATTTAACCAAAGAATGGGACTATTTGGCATGTCGAATGTAATCAAATTTCTTTCTTACCCTTGTATGTTATGGGTTTTACAGAATAATAGATTTTGCTTACTAAAATCTTGACACCCTGAAAAATGTTCAATTGTCTGAGTCTCAAAATTCCATTTTATATAGATGGGAAGTAAGTGAAGCCATATGTGCCTCTTGTTTTTGTGCAATATAATCAGATTCTGAAATCTAACCTGATTTATTAAGCCATGGTATTTTGAATTATAAATTTGAATGAAAAGCCATAAGTGTTCTCACTTCAATGTAATTTATGCATATTATACTATAAGAATATTATTTACATAATCTGACTCAAATTTGTTCATAGACATATCTAATAGTTAAATCTACTTGGCTCTTTGCCATAGCTCATCCAATGGTTCCTCTTGAGCATGACTTTGAATTCATTTATCAAATTTATCTACCTTCAAAACTCAAATTAATTGACATCTTTCTGAAAGCCCAGCACTCAGAATCGACACAGAGTTGAACCATGTTCTGTGTAAAGGGATTCACAGCTTCTGTGTTGCAGATACCGTATTCACCTAAAAAAGTTCAAGGTTACTTTAGCTTCATCAGAAACAACTATTTGACTTGGTTAAAACAAATACCCAAACCATTTAAAAAAATCTACTTACATTTCCACAGGGATGGGAAACAAATTGTAGTCCTCTCAAAATGAGTTCAATTCAAAGTGTAATGAAATCCTTTTGAATCTGTTATAAATATTTATCTTAATTATATCCAAATGTGCATTCCCAGAATTTGAAGTGATATGCAAGGAAACAATCAGGAGAAAGGGTAAGCTTGTAAGTTATTTTCAGGATTAAAAACTAAAGAAGGAACACTTTATATCTATTGATAAGGATGGAAAAAACTAAAATTGCAAATATTTTTTCTTTTCGCTGTAATCATATCAACTCAATATTATAGCACTTATTTTACACTCTTCTGAGATATATATGTACATATATATGCATGTGCAATATATACTTGTGTAATAAGCAGGAAAATAAATGAATTATTTTTAAATTAACGCAACATATTTGCTGCAAAAATTCCAGTGGAAATATTTTGGGACTGGTGTCAACAAAAGACAGAAAAATCTGGAAATATGAATATATTTGAAGAGGATTTAGTAAAGCTCCTGGTTGTAAATTGCAACCACGGTTGTTAACATTTTTTAAGGTAGTCCTCATCTACTGTAGCTGATAGTATATGAGCTGAAAGAACCATCTATACAACTTTCTGCTTTTGCGGCTATTTCTTCATGAATATGGTCAAATTTGTCTTTGAGACCCTGACATAGATAAAACCTCTTCTAGTCGGTGTGGTGGTGCACGCTTATAATCCCAGTACTTGGGAGCTGAGATGGGAGGATCATATGTTCACCGCCAGCCTCAGCAACTTAGCAAGGCCCTCCACAACTTAGTGAGACCCTGTTTCAAAATAAAGAATAAAATAGGGCTGGGGGTGTAGTTCAGAGGTAGAATGCCCCTGGGTTCAATTCTCAGTACCACAAAACAAACAAACAAATAAATAAACAAATAAATAAATAAATAAATAAATAAATTCTTCTCTGCACACACCACCTGTAACAGTCCCTAAGTAGCTCTCTCTTCAATTTTTTAAAGTCACATTTATGAACAATTATTACAATCTCATGAAAGAAAAGCAATTTTTATCAGTTGCCTCAAGAAATTATTTGCTATTTCCCACCAACTTAGTCAGCAAGACAGAAATTCTGTGATATATAATTTACATTTCAGGTAAGCAATATAGAGAAACCTGTGGATTTGCAACTTGGAAGTTTGTTTTGTCTCTGTTGGCACTCCCCGTTCTTATCGAGCTTTACCGTCTCTTGTTTTCAGGACGTGTGCTCAGCAATTTTGGCCATCAGAGAGTTTCCTTGCTCAGGGGTCCAGCCCCTTCTGGTTGGGAGCCATAACATCTGCAATTCCCTCTCTTCATTGTACGGGGATGCAATCACCATTTTTCTTTTTTTTCCTTTTAGTATAAGTACAACATGGTAAAACAATGGCCAACTTATTATTTATTTTGTGTTCATGTCATTATTCATACAGAAAGCATTTATGGCCATTGGGAATAGCACAGGCAATTTGAAATATTTTTTTTATTATTTTATCATTAATTACCTGTATCCCATTTGCAGAAATACAAAAGGTCTTACATATGGATATTACATATGGGTATTCTGTAATACAAAATTATTACAGAAGTACAAAAAGTCTTACATATTACATATTTGTGAATATCTTTGTAGACCATTAAACAATGGTATATCATTAAAAACATTAAGAGGTAAATAAATGACATCTTCTCTCAACAAGTTAGAGTTCTTTTCTAACTAAAAAAATAAAATTTGACTATGTTTTGTTAGAGAAAATAATCTCAAAAGTGTTCATCCTATGTATTAGGTATGCCTCCAAGCTACTCCTCTGACAGCAGAGTTTGGCCAAACCTTCTTTCAGTGGTAAAGGAAGCCCGATGTTCATAACCATTTCAAGTTGCAGCAGGAGAAGGGAAAAGTGAATGATTGGAATTGAAGCTAGGAACGCAATGTGACAGCCGCAGGTGGGGTCTGTACGCAGTACCACAAGGGCTTCTCCAATACTAGTGAGAATTAATTCTCCATCCAGCTGTAAAGAACTGTACTGGATCAATGTTAAAATCGCTTTTGATTTAATAGTGAGCCTTATGTTTTGAGATTTTACACCAAAGTTGAGACAAATGAAATAAAAAATATATTTATTAAACAAAGATCTTGGCCTAATCTTTTGAGGCTTTTAAGTCATCTTCAAATCTTGAACTCCATTTTCAATCTCTACAATTTAGTGAGACCTGTGGTATCTGCTCTTCTCTATGTAATAACAAATACTGCAAGCATAGTGAAAAAGCTAAGGATTTGGGGCTGCTTCTTGTGAGAACTAAGAGTTGCAGATAGAAACTATAGGTGGGGTTTACATATGATGATGGATTCTTTCATATGAAGAAAGTCTGTAGATTCTGGTTGAGTAGATTCGATCAAGGCAGATCCAGATTTCACTACCATTTCTGATTCTAATGCTTCTGTATGCTTTGACTTTAGTTCAATTGCTAAATAACTGATTATTTTATTTTATTTTATTTTATTTATTTTATGGTACTGGGGATTGAACTCAGGGGCATTCTACCTCTGAGCTACACTTCCAGCCCTTTTTTATGTTTTGTTTTGTTTTGTTTTGAAACAGGGTCTTGCTAGGTTGCTGAGAGTCTCACTACCTGCTGAGGCTGACCTTGAACTCTGCAATCCTCCTGGCTCAGCTTCCCAAGTATTGGGATTACAGGTGTGCAATACCAGGCCTGGCTAAGAAATTCGATCTCTCCTGGCTCAGCTTCCCAAGTATTGGGATTACAGGTGTGCAATACCAGGCCTGGCTAAGAAATTCGATCTCTATAATTTTTTTGAGTTTTATTTTATTTTTAGTTTTACACTTTTATTGGTGCAATGTAATTATATATCATAGTGAGATTGGATATGATACAGACATACATGCACGTATCACTTGGTGCATTGTCCTCCACCGTTATTATGTTTTCCTACTGTTTAGGAAATGCTGCTTATTTCATAGAACACGTCTGATGTCATTGCATCTGGGGTGCTGTTGGTAGAGTGGGTAAAGTTGGGACCCAGCACTAGAGATAATTTTAATGTAGACATATTAAGTAATTGGAACTTTGTGGTAGTTTTAATGAAAATTTAGAAATGCATAATATATTCAAGAATACCCTAATTTTTTCTCTCCTCTTTGTTTGATTTGAAAAGATACAGGGAAGTTTGATTCTTTGGAGACATTTCTCTTTATTCTCCTTTGATCCTTAAACTGTTTTAAGTTTAGAGGCAATCACATTGCCTGCCTTTATTTCATTTCATTCCTTTTCTTCATTTTCTTTTTTTTTGGACCCAATTTCCTCTTGATTGTAAATTTGTCATTGGGGAATCCTTTCCTTGCTTTAGGCCAAGCAGCTGTTTTCTATTCTATTTTCCTTTTCTTTCTTTCTTTAAAAAATTTGTTTTTCCATTAGGGAGGTCACGTTCCTTTGGGGGAGAAACTTCAGTTCATTATGTTCTTCTATATTCACATGCACAACATCAAAATACAAATTGCTTTTGGGCCAAGATTTTCGGTAGCATATCTAGGAGTATTTATTTAAATACTTTTGCATTTCCAAATGGTAGCACCACTTTCAACCCTCAAAGATAGCAGGGCTATTATAGCTAATTTACTGTCATCTGAGAATATGGAAAATAAATTCTTAGTCATGTATAAGAGAGTTGCTGAAAAGAAGGACATTTGTTTAGCTTTTGTTACTGTTTTGCTGTGCATTCACATTCTTTTTATAAGTACCCATGTCCAATTAACACAAATTATTAATCAAAAACCTATTTCATTCAATCCCTAATTTTTTTAAAAAGCCTATTTTGGATAGTGTCAGTGTCTTGGCACTACCTATTTCATTTATAAAATGGTCAACATCTTTTAATTAGATGATGACGTTTTGGTCTTGAGACCCAGTGAGCTTCCTTGGTGAAACTATATAATCATAATGAATGACTGGTAACATGAACTCTGTTCAAGTGCAGAGAACTGGTAGAAAATTAGCAAAATAAGTACTAGCTTACATTTAACTGATAAAAAGGCATAAGATAGTGTTTACCGAAGTTTGTCATATCTTTTTGAAAGTCAGGATCTCGTTCAGCCCCAAGTGATCTTAACTTCTTTATTTTTAATTAATTAATTAATTTTTTTATTGGTGCGTTGTTATCATACATCTTGATGGGTTTCAGGATGGTAGAAGTATACATGCACATATTGGTCAATTAGCCCACCCCCAATTCCCACCCCCATCCCCTCCCCCTTCCCTCCTTCTCGTGCTCAGCATAGTTATTGACTTTGATATATTTTTATATGTACATCCTGTGCATCAGGGTGTTTCCCTCTTCACCCTTCCCATCTCCTTGAGTTAGGTGCCTTCTTTACTCATCTGAGGTTTTCTCCATCATTGTCTGGAGCCCCTCGTATGCCCTATTCTCACAGCTTCCGCGTATGAGGGAGCACATCCACTTCTTTCTTTTTATAAAAGGAAATAGGACACAGATGATCTATTTTCTCTTCCTTTCCTCCCTCACAAGAATTTGATATGTTGACTGAGTTTGTTCACTGGGATACGCTCAATAGAAACACAGAGTCAGTTGAACATTGGATAAGAAAGTGCACGTTAGCTTCCTGAAGTTTTATAATCATACTTCCAGGTTTGAAAATGGGCAGAAAAATCAAAGGGTGTGTTTATAGTAGGAAAGACCTTGCTCTTTTCCTAAATTTTTCTTTCTCTAAAATTCTAGAAGTCTAGACATTTATAACTTCAAGTTTGTGATTCAAGAATTGTGAGGAATGAGGATCATGGGACACATGCGTGTCTTATCACTTCCTTTTCTCCTCTAAAATATAAAATAAGAGACAACGTGAATGTATACTTGAAACCATGTCCCCAGATTGCCAGGAAGTTGTAGGGATTTTGGTCAGACACAGAGAATATAAGACCAGGCAAAGGAAAGGCATTACAAGCCCACATTCTCACTAGATGCTGTGTCATAGGTGGCAGCAACAGGCAGAGTTGTCACAACAGTGGTGTTCATAGGTCAGGAGGGACAGTTTTATCAAACTGGCACGTGGCAGCCCTATTAATCCAGGTAAAGATTCATGGTGGCAGAAAGTATTACAAGGGTTAGCATAGGTATTGTGGAGAAACAGTCAAGAGAGTTCCTCTAATGAAATCCTATCATGTGACAAATTTGGTCTTAGGGGTGACAAACTTATTGCTATACTGGGAAAGAGAACTGTTAAGCAGGATCTGGAATCTGGCATTGTGCTTCACAAATTAAATTCACAGAATGAAACTCAAGAGAAATGTGTGCATAAAACCATACAATTCTTCATCTGGAAATTATTCATATTTATAGTACCTTTTTTTCTACCAAGAGAGTATATATGTATGTATATATGTATCTGTAGATATAAATACATATGTATGTAGCCTGATTTTAAATACTCTGGCCATAATATGCATACATATGTTGCATATATATGTATGCATATATATGTATATATAATGTATTATATACATAAAGTTCTCATGTGCAGAGAAAAAGAATTCACTAGGAATCAGGAAAATAAAACTAGTAAAAATAAAATCCTGTTTATCTTTGTGGGGGGTTTATTGAAGCTTATTAGTCACATCTCTGCTTTCCTTTGACTTCTTAACTAATTAAAATACATGCAAAAGCCACTCGGACATTGAAATATATACCACCAAGTTGTTTCCTGATTGGAGGAATCATCTTACACTCACCTTGAGTGTTTTACAACTTTCTTTCAAAATGAATTTATTCACTCAGTTATAGATGGACATCTAGAGACAGCAGGCTTCTCTTAAAGGGGTCAGAGGTATCAAGCAAAGTGGAAATCAAGAGAATACATTCCATCCGGATATGGTGGTACACACCTGTAATCCCAGTACTTGGGAGGCTGAGCCAGGAGGATCACAGGTTCACGGTCAGCCTCAGCAACTTATCGAGGCTCTCCACAACTTAGTGGGACTCTGTTTCAAAATTAAAATAAAATAGGGCTGGGGGTGTAGCTCAGAGGCAGAATGACTCTGGGTTCAATCCTCAGTAACACACACACACACACACACACACACACACACACACACACACACACCAAATTTCACTTTTATAGGCAGATAGTTACAAGAAGGCAAAAATAACATGGCCACAGGCGAGCAATGATCTTCTATATTCCATTCCCACCCAGTGGAGGAAAGAAAGGACACCAAGCTTTCATCAGTCTATTTAGCATCCCCTTCAATGAGCAAGAATGAAAAGGGGCAGAGAAATAGTTTCCAGAATGTTTTGCTGAGATGGTCTCAGAGCTAGTCGATATTTCTATTTTATGGAACCATGAAGAAATATGATTACTGGGGCATGATGGGAGATCATGAACCTGGACAAAAATTTTTAAAAAAGTATTTCACTGCATAAGCCTTCAAATAATCTTTGGGTCTCCCAAATGTCTGCTCAGGAATAGTTCCTATTCGCTATAGACTAGAATGGTCCTGTTTCTCTCCTAAGCTGGTCTTTTCCAGATGGTCTTTCTTCCTCCCCTGCAGTTGTTTCATCTGAGCAGCAAGTCATAATTGGTCCTTTTAGCTCTTGGGTCACTGGACCTATGAGAGCCTAATTCTAGATCTGATGGAGAGAACTGCCCCTCATTTAGAGTTCCTAGGCTTTGAGATGGGTATTTCGGTTATTTCCCTGGAGGAGAGCATGGGTGTATCTCTGGAAAGGAAGGTACAATTTTGAATATCCAAAAAGGGGCTGTGGAAGTTATACCTAGCTGCTCAGCAAACATAGCTTCCTTCCGTCCGGTGCGTCCAGCTTGGCTGTCATTCCCAGCCTCCCTAGCGGTCATGTGTGAACGAGTGCCTGCAGTTGGAATGTGGACAGAATGCCTCCCACCTCCCACCTCATACTACGCTGCTGCAGGGGCTTTTGCCTTTTGAGAGTGAGGCTGACTGGCTTCATTGGAGGCCATGGGTTTGAAAAGGTAGAGTCACAAGCTAGAAAGAACATGGGTCCTTGAATCCTAAATTAGTGGAGAGCCATCACTAATCGGAAACACTTGTTTTGCACTTTATATGCAAAATAAATTCTTTTATATTTGCAACATTGTTCCTGGAGGGGTTGCTTCTTATAGAAACTAGTGCATATTTGTCAATATATGACATATAACTTTTTAATTTCTTCCATTATTATTTGAATTTATATGTTTTTATCTTTTTTTCTCCTGTGTAAATGACCTATTCTATGCTGTTCTTGGTCCAAATATCGGATTAGTTCCTTAGGGCTTCCACAAGTTAATTTTCTGTATAAAAATGTAGAATATTTTTAAAGATTTGATAAATATTGCCAAAATTCTCTCTAGAAAAATTGTGCCAATTTTATAATCCCACAAGAAATGAATAAGGGGTCAAAGTTTTCTAGACCAATATTCTTTACACTGATTTGTGATAAAAAACCTATCATTTTATTTTTTTTTGTTCTAATACAATGCAGTGTCTACTTTAAGGCTATGGATTCTAATTTCTGTGTTCTATAGATACAGATCTCACTTTTAAAATTATTATAGTTCTACCATATGTCTAAATACTTCATGGTATGAGCTCTTACTTATTTCCTTTTCTAAAATTCCTTGTTTATTTCTAGCCACATGTTCTTTCGATGAACTTTAGAAACACTCTGTTAAATTCCTTATAATTTCCATAGGGAATATCATATGAGATGCATTCATTTAATAAATATTCCTCAGGAAATTCAATGTACTTACAATATTTAGCATTTCCAAGCAGGAGGATATTTTTACATTCGTTTTGTTAATCTATCCCAATAAAATTTTGTATACTTTTCATACACTTCTGTGCACTTGCTACTTAAACTTAAGTCAAAATATTTTATCATTTTTATTACAATTATGAGTGGAATGTTTGAGATTTAAACTTACAGGAAAAACATTTTTTAAAAATCAATTGTACTTGGACTCATTTTCTGTGCAGATTTTTCTTCTTTATTTCTCATAAGTTAATATGATCTAAAAATGACTAAAAAGATAGTCCTTTCTCTTCTACTTTTAAGCTAATTAATATTGATTTGTACTTCAAAATATAGGAATTAATAGTTTTCTCACATTTTTACCCATCAAATTACTTCTGGATACAATGTCTCGATAGTCACATCACATTTTAAGCAACTTTTGGAAGGGCAAACTTGTTTAGCAAAGGAAGATAAAGATTATGAAAATTCTGGGAAATATGCCAAACATGAAATAGCTTAAAAAATTGGGAATGTTTAGCCCAAAGAAAAGAAGGCTTGATATATTAAATATAAGAAAGTATGTAAAGAGCTATCCAGTGGAAGAAGTAAAGATTTTTCAGGTCCCTAATGGTTGTGAAAGCAAGGACGAACAGATAAAGGTCTCATGGTAGAAATTTTGATGCAAAGTTAAGTAAGATGTTGTAACTTCTAGAAATGTCTAAAAGTGAACAGGGCTGTTTCTTAAGGTACTGAACTCTGGTTGGAGCTGGGCGGGCCAGCTGTCAGGGACATTCTTCAACTGGGCTGGGGCCTGGCCTGGGTGACCTAAGGTCCCGTCCAGCTGTGATTCTGTCAGGAGGGTGTCATGCAGTGAAGGTGGGCCCCACGGTGGTGGGGCCTTCATTTCAGCCATCTCAGCCGCCGCTGCTAGTGCCAACTGTGACTTTATCCCTCTCTGTGTTAGTTCTGTGCTGCGCAAATCCTGTCTGTGCAGAGCAACTCCCCATTCCCTGCACCTGCAGTTCAAACATTGAGTTGCACAATCGGGACTTTCCTTCTCATATTCGAATGGTCGTGCCAACAGGGACCCAATTTTCTTTGCTACAATTTATCACACTTAAAAAAATTCCTACCATGTCATGTGGCAGTCATCACTTAAATATAATCTTAGGCTCTTGGTCTCAGAGACAGAACACTTAAAAAAATTGTGAAATCCAGGATGAAAATTATGAGAATAATAACTCTTTACCACTTTGGGGACATTTATCATATCTAGTCCCTTATACAATAATAGTTTACATGATGAGCAGTATGTCGTAGGGCCATATCTTCTATATCTAAGCTTATAACTTTAAAAAAATCTAAAAATAATGCGTTGTGCAGGGATATTATAACTGCTCTAACACTGTGTTAATGTCCTAATTTGGAGCACAAATACTAAAATGCTGCTCGGTAGGAAGTGGCCTCATCAAGCTTGACGTAGGTCTCTGTTGGAGGGTCACTCCCTTTGTCTCACGCTAACTCTCCCGTCTTCAGTTTGCTATGCTCCTGTGTCCAGGATTCTCCAAAGCAGCTCAATGCTAGTATTGCTTTATTTTTCCCTACAGAGAAGGAAAAAAAGGAATCATTACTACTTTTTAGGACTTTCTTTTATTTCTGGGATTTTTAAAAACCAGTTGTGCTGAGGTTCTGACAGGTCTGGAAACTCCCTGGCTGTTTGGGCAGTACATTTAGTGCCGCCTTCCCTACACTGTTTCTCCATCACATTCCCAGTTCTTCTCACCCTGTGTCTGCCTCCTGGGTCTTCCTTCACTACATCATTTATTATCTCTTTAGCTTTGGAATATATATATATATTGAGGTATATAGGCTCTTTCTAAGGCACAGATCACTTGTAATTACTGATCTTTGTTCTAGGATCATTATTTTGGTAATAACATTCGCCTCACTCTGCTATAAACTGAAATCTAGGTTACCGTCAGGCCATCCCTCCCCCACCACGTTTTACCTCAGTACCTAGCATTCTAGCAATCTGTGCTGCATTCTGTACTGGCCCTACCTCTGTTTAGTTTGGCCAGATGCACAGTCTTGTCTTGACAAGGATGTAAGTTATATACCATTCATGGATGCTTAAAACGGTCCCATTTCTTATATTTATCCTATTTTTCTTTTGACTTCTGTAGCTTCCTGGGATGTATCTCTCCTTCAAATTAGTTATATTTTAATTTAAGAAAGTAGCCTTTTATTCCTAATTAATTTCTACCAACCTCCCAAACCAGCCTTTCCCTATCTGTCTCTTGATGTGCATTTGATTTGGTCTCTGGATCCACAGCACCCTCTGAAGAGTCTTCAGACAACAGCTCCCCACTGGACACGCGTCATTCTACCATTGACATATAATTTTATAACTCACTCCATTAACTTAAGTGTTCTGGGGGAGAACCATCCTCACTCATGCTCTAAGGAATTGTGACAAATTTATTGTGATAGGGATATAAAGTGCATGAGTTGAGTTGGGAGGAAATGAGGCCAGAAAAGTAGGCTGGGGACCCATTGTGAATCATCATTGGCATCCAGAGAAATTTGGGGGTTCTACCTAAGCAGGGTGGCTGACTCTCTGTGGTGCTGGCAAGCTCTCTGGTCCCTTCTTAGAAGGATGCTAATCTCTCATGAGCTCTAAACTCATGATCCAACTGCCTCTCCAAGGCCAAGCTTCCATAAAAATTACAAGTAGTAATCTCTTAGAACATATGAAATATTTTTCCATATCTGTAAATTTTCATTCTTAAAGCTATTTGTGTTTTCTAACATTTTTGATGGGGCAAAAATGTGGCTTGTTGCACTAAAGTCTTCGAAGAAGCAGTTATTGCTTTTATCTACCCATTAGTACTCTTCCTTTTGCTGTATTTTTTTACCTGATTTGTTAATTCCTTCCCTCTGTGAGCTGAGTCTTATTTTATTTTTCCATGATCCTTTATTTTGTTTGATTGTTGAATTGAATGTTTATTTTTTCAATCTTTTTTCCCCTAAAGTATGTGTGTGGGATGAAGCAAATCACTCTTAGTACCCCTTTAAGCACTCTTCAGCAGACTTTGATATGCAGTGCCTTCCTTTTTTTTTTTTTTGCGGTACTGGGGATTGAACCCCAGGGGCGTTCTACCTCCGCACTACACCCCCGGCCCTATTTTTTTTATACTTTATTTTGAAACCGGGTCTCACGAAGTTGCGGAGGACCTCACTAAGTAGAGAGAGAGAGAGAGAGACAGAGAGAGACAGAGAGAGACAGAGACAGAGAGAGAGAGAGACAGAGAGAGAGAGAGAGACAGGCAGAGAGAGAGAGCTGAGGCTGGCCGCGAACCCGGATCCTCCAGTCTCCGCCTCCCAAAGTACTGGGATTACAAGCGTGCGCCACCACGCCCGCCCGGCAGTGCCTTCCTAAATAATTTTCACTTTAAAACTGTTATTCTCTGTAAAGCTCCTGTTAAGTTCTGTTTTACTCATTTCAGAGGATGGACTTCTTTTATATATTCTTGGCTTTAAATTTCCAACCACCCAGATTCTGGCAATATGTTCGAAGCAAATATGAGTCTAGTTTTTTATTTTATTTTTTTAACGAGTCTAGTTTAAACAATCTTTCTTCAGTTTGGGGACACCTCGTTTAAATTGTTACTTCCCCCCACCCCTTTCTCTTTGTTCTCCTCTTCTGGAGCTGCTGGTACATTTATGTATGAATTGAATCTACTTCTCATTTCGTTCATATTTGACTCTTCATCTTTTTTGACTGCCTTTTAGGGAAATTTCTTGGCACTGCACACATCACTAATTCACTCACTAATTTAATCTTTATATACATCCTATTATTCACCTTATCTATGATATCTTCTTAAATTTCAGGAATAATTTTTGTCATTCTGATTACTTTGATTATTTTTTCTTAATGACCATCTTTCTAAGGATGCTAAATTCTATCAGATTTCTTTGTGGATACTTATAGTTAATTGCCTTTTGTTTTGCTTTATTTATTATCTGTGTCTTTGGTATAGTGATTCTGTTGATTATACTGATTATTTTATAACTTTAGTATTCCTGAGATACTTAGCCTTATAATATTGTTCATTTTGCAATAAGTTTCTATATCAGCCATAGTAGGCTGAAGATTTAGTATAGGTTCTACTTAAAATTATATTTCTTTAGCAGAAGGCATTTTTTCCCTTTCTGTAGTTGTGTCATTTTCCATATGTAAAGTTATTTGTTTTCTAACTTTTTAAAAATGAGATTTGGTATACCGTTGTGTGTGACATTAGACTCTTCAAAGATCCAGTTTTGGCAAAAATTCCAAGTTGGATACAATGAGCCTGTTTCCTGCATGTGTGTTGGTAGTATTTCCTCTAGAATGGAGATTCTTCCTCTTTTTTTTTGTTTCTAAACTATTTATGGCACTACCTTGATTCCCCAGCTCATGTGTTCAATTTATGATTTTCCATTCAATCAGAAAACTCAGTTCTATTTGGAGAACTTAATGCCAACTTTTACCTAAAGGCAATTCTGATTATTAGTTATCACGAAGTGGTAGAAATCCTTTTGATTTAGCCTGGCACAGTGGTGCATGCCGGGAATCCCAGCTACTCTGGAGGCTGAGGCAGGAGGATTCCAAGTTCAAGGCCAGGCTGGACAACTTAGTGAAAACTGACTAAAAAAAAAAAAAAGCTGAGGATGTAGTGTACTGATAAGAGAAGCCCTGGGTTCAACCTCCAATATCACAAAAAAATTCTTTGGATTTATACCTCCAGATGATAGCCCTGATGCACTCATTTTCCTAGCCAACACTGTCTGTGGTCATGTAGTGATTCCGAACTTACTGTTTATGGAGCTTCTCTCTATTCGTCTAATCCTCTGCTCTATATGTTTGTACTGTCTTTCTCTCCCTATCTGCTTTGTACACTCCAGAAATTCTCTACTCTTTTTGTCAGCTGAAGGTACCCTTCCAAAGATTTTTAATACTCTTATTTATGTTGTGTGTGTGTGTGTGTGTGTGTGTGTGTGTGTGTGTGTGTGTGTGTGTTACTGGGGATTGAGCCCAGGGGCATTTTCCAAGCAACAGCCCCTGATCATTTTAAAAAAATTTTTCTTTGGAAACAGGGTCTCACTAGGTTGCTGAGAGACTCACTAAGTTGCTAAGGCTGGCCTCAAACTGTGATTTGCCTATCTTGGCTTCTGAAGTACTGGGATTACAAGCGTGTACTACCATGCCTGGTTTATGTCTTTCTTTTATATTTCTTTAGTATTTCAAAGATTTTTGGTAGAAGTAGAGAAAATTCATGTGTTTATTAATCATGGTAAGGGGAAGTAATCTTGATGCAAATTTTTACCTAGTAAAACAAATATTATCTTCAGTAATAATGATAATTTTAACACGTTCTGATAACATAATCCATTTTCCTGAACATTACTTAAATGGCTGAAGTTACTATAGTATTTTGTCCCTTATGCCTCTTGCTGAACAATTGTTATTCATTCCACCTTAGGAATCCTTCTAAGGCTGACTTTAATTTCCTTATACTTTCTTCTGAAAGATATTGAAGAGATATTAGTCTACAAATGATAAGACTTTTCCTACTTAGGATTGATCCCGAGACTGTCTTTTCCCAACATCATCTGCTTATGTTATACTGGGCAGTTTGCTAAGCTCTTGAGCTTTTATTTGGACCTTCAGTTAGATCAAGCAGAGCCCTTCAACTTTAGTGTGGCTAGGAATCATCTGGGTATTTTGTTAAAATGCAGATTTTATTTGGGTTATAGCCTGATGATCTAGATTTCTAGCAAGCAACCAGGTCATGTTGGTGGTGCTCTATGGGATATAGTTTGAGTAGGAAAGATCTGGGAAATAAAAATAAGTGCACTCTATTTTTCCTCAAGCCATGCGCCCATGTCAATTAAACAGAGCACTTAATAGTATGCAAAGAATCAGAAGCAATGACACTAATTTCTCATCCTTCATTGTCTCTCTCTTGTTCTTAGGGCAAGATAATCTCATGGAGTAGATGTGGCTGGTGGTGGAGTAAAACTAATGGTGCGTCTCAGTTTGATTTCAACTAACATCCCTTTATAGTTGTGCTTCCCACTTCCCCAAGAAGATCTGCTTAGATCTGATGTTGAGTCTCAATGTGCCATGGGAGAAAGCAAAATGTGCCATATTTTTGACTTTCTCATAATGCTATTGTCAAAGGAGGAGTTTGGTTACATGAAAGCTGGAATTTTATTGTCTTTATTGTCTATCAACTTGTCATCTCTAAGGCCTGCCTTGAGGACTATTGTGTCTTAATTCTTCTTGGCCCAGCAGCTTCATCTTGCCAAGTGACATTTTCCTCACCACTTTGGAAATATTACCTGTTTTCTGATCAAAGATCTTCTTGTTTGTAAACTGGTGGGATGCTTTTTCTCCCTTTTTATTTAAAAAATTTTTAAAAACTTTTTATTTATTTATTTATTTATTTTGTGGTACCAGGGTTGAACGCAGAGGCATTTTATCTCCGAGCTACACCCGCAGCCCTATTTTTTATTCTTTGAAACAGGGTCTTAAGTTGCGGAGGACTGCACTAAGTTGCTGAGGCTGGCTGCAAACACGGATCCTCCAGTCTCAGCCTCCGAAGTACTGGGATTACAAGAGTGTGCCACAATGCCCGGCCTTTTTTATATTTTAATACCAGGGAACAACAAACCAAAAATATAAGATTTTCCCTATACAACTCCACTAAAGCACTAAAATTCTTAATTTGGATCTTATATGTTTCATTATATGTTGACATGTATTGCTAAGTAATTATTAGGCTTGCATATTTAAAATTTAGACATAACTTTTGCATTCTTTTTGCTTTTTTTGGCAAGGATCGTGCCTTTTTTCTTTGGTACTGCTATAGCTTTGGTATTTTTTTATATAGTAGCCTTTGTTTTGTATTTTTGATTGATTGGATTTAAAATTCCAGCTTAATGTATATCACTATCACTATGAACTACATTATGATGTGAGACTATAATGCACCAATAAAAATATAAAAAAATTCCAGGTTAATATTTTCAATGATACTTAATTGTCTCCAAAATACACAAAGAGTGACTAATAATTACCTGCCAAGTTGGATATATCAATGGTTAAATGATACTAAAAGATTTTACCTAGCCTTACATGTTACAGAAAAATCTAGAAGCTGGGCGTGGTGGCGCACGCTTGTAATCCCAGTACTTTGGGAGGCGGAGACCGGAGGATTGGGGTTCGCGGCCAGCCTCAGCTCTCTCTCTCTATCTCTCTCTCACTCTCTCTCTCTTTCCCTGTCTCTCTCTCTCTCTCTCTCTCTCTACTTAGTGAGGCCCTCCGCAACTTTGTGAGACCCGGTTTCAAAATAAAGTATAAAAAATAGGGCCGGGGGCGTAGTGCGTAGGTAGAACGCCCCTGCGTTCAATCCCTGGTACCGCAAAAAAAAAAAAAAAAAGGTGAGAAAAATCTAGAGCATATTATATGATTAATTGCTTATGGCAGATGTGAGTGTGTGTGTGTGTGTGTGTGTGCGCACATTTGTGTGTGTGTGTGGGGGGGGACAGAGCGACAGAGACAAAGACAGATGAAGTTTAGTTACCTAAAAGTATGCAAAACTTTTTAAACCACTCTTTCTAAATGATATATGCTGTTTAAAATGACATAGTAATATTTAAAATCCGGCTTCCAGGTTTGTGAACACTTGTAGTATGGTAAAGTTAAAATGTAGTTTCCAGATCCATGGATAGTCAAAGGAGAGAGAATAATAGCACAAACAAAAATTATTTCAAGTAATAATAATAAATAAAAGAGAAAAAAATTTTATTGGGGAACACAAGACTCTATTAAATCTAGCAACTGAATCAAATCCTGTCTCTTCATAAGCTACATTAAATGTTCCCAGATATTACATCCTGTAACTGCCCTTTTAAGTACACAGAGGAGTGGTGGTTAAAAAATGTAATTTAGGGAGAAAATCTTTGCCAGATATTCCTCTTGTGGAGTACTAATAGCAATAATACACAAAAAATAAAAAAACACCAAAAATCCAAATAACCCAATCTATAAATGGCCATTGAACTGAATCCACTTTTCAAAAGAGGAAGTACTTATCGCCAATGGATAAATGAAAAAGTGTTTAACATCACTAGCAATTAGGGAAATGCAAATCAAACTATTCTGAGAGTCCATCTAACTCCAGTTATAATGACAATCATCAAAATACAAACAAAAAAAAAAAGCTGGTGAGGATGTGGGGAAAAGGGAACTCTTATAAACTGTTGGTGGGAATGTAAATTTGTACAACCACTATGGAGATTGGTATGGAGTTTCCTTAAAAAACTATGAATGGATCTACCATATGACCCAGCTATGCCACTCCTCGGCATCTTTACAAAAGAATTAAAGTTAGAATACCATAGTGATACATGCATCCCCCTGTCCACAGAAGCATAATTCACAGTAGCCGAGTTATGGGACAAACCTAGGTGTCCATCAACAGATGAAAGGATAGAGAAAATGTGTTATATACACAATGGAGTTTTAGTCACCCACAAAGAAGAACAAAATTGCATCATTTTCAGGAAATAGATGGAACTAGAAAACATCATGCTAAGTGAGACTGGCCAAACTCAAAAACCAAGGGCCACATGTTTTCTCTCCTGTTTGGAAGCTAGAGAGAAAATAGAAAAGAAAAGGGACCTCATGAAAATGGGGAGAGAGACCAATAGAATAGTGGAAGGGGATTAGGAGAAGGAAGAGGGGAGGAAAAGAGGAGATTGGGGGAAGGAAACAGATCCCAAAATGTTGTGTTTTTATATGAATGTATCACTACCAATCACATTAATATGCACAAGGAGGGAGGAGGGGGAAGGAACTGGGGCAAGAAGGGAAACACACCAAGTGATGTTGTGACAATATGTGAATGTATCTTTTTTAATCTCATTTCTATGTATAACTACAGTGCACCAGAAACTATAGTGAAAATGCCATTCAGTTGGATAACCCTGTTTCCCATGTTCTCCTCAATCTATGATAGCTCCAAATAATTATTAAGAGCATCTCTTTTAGCTGGACATTGTGATATGTGCCTGTAATTCTAGTACTTGGGAGGCTGAGACAGGAGGATCTTGGGTTCGAGGCTAGCCTTGGGAACTTCATGAGACCCTGTTTCAAAATAAAAATAAAAAAGGCTGGGATTGTAGCTCAGAGGTAGAATGCCCCTGGGTTCAATCCCAGTAGTGAATGAGTGCGTACACACACACACACACACACACACACACACACACGCATCTCTTTTATTATCAAAATATCACTAGAACAGATGGGTGATAAATTGGATAATAACCTAAACTTGGGCAAGAAAGGAAGATAACTAGAAATAATAGAAACATATCTTTCACCATTATTTTTTATTAAAGTTTATTTTGTGCTGATTTGGAGCAAGATTGAATTTTCTACTGAGCAAGAATGAATAGTTCACACCAAACTAAAGAGAAAGTCAAAGAGCCAGGCATTTGGGGAAAAAAAACACACAAAAAATAAAACTACAATGCTTGCTAGAATATGTCTCTTGGTCAAGAATCCTGACTCATCAGCTTATTCCAAGAATCCTGACTCATCTGGGCTTATTCCCTTAAAAGCTTGGAGCCAATACTCCTGTCGGGAGCAAGCAAAATATGTCTTGATGGCGGTCAGTCAAATGGAAGCATTTGAGGTAACATACTCCTACGCCTTAATCATATTGTTTTTCAGGTTGAACATCTGTTCTTGTCTTGGAATCAGGAGAGCTAATATCACAGGAAGTAAAGGCTATTTCCTAGACTGGTATGCTGCCCAAGGCCACATCCTGAGGCCCCCGAGAAGAGAAAGAACAGCTGGGAAGGTACCAGTACTGGCTGCTAGAAGCCTGATTCCATGATTTTTATAATCCAAAATTGGATATTGGGGATGTAAGAACTGTATGAAGACTTGAACACCAGAAGACTTCTTTAGAAAAAAAATTCACAGAAGCAGAAAACATATTTTATAAAGAATATAAAGTCAAAATTGCTTTCTAATGAGAGGGAAAAGTAAATTCATTCCATTTTTCATTTTGTAAATGTTTACCAAGTCATGTGTAAACAATAATTTATCTCAAGTATTTACTTTTTTTGTGGTACTGGGGATTGAACTCAGGGGGATTCTACCTCAGAGATACACCCCCAGCCCTATTTTATTTTTATGTTGAAACAGGGTCTCGATAGGTTGATGAGAGTCTCACTACTTGTTGAGGCTGTCCTTGAACCTGAGATCCTCCTGTCTCACTCTCCCAAGTACTAGTATTACAAGCGTGTACCACCATGCCTATTTCAAGTAGTTGCAATATTTTGCTTCTCTAATGCAGTCATCCCTCCGTATCCATGGGGATTGGTTCCAGTACCCACTGTGGACACCTAAAATCTGTGAATGCGCAAGTCCATTATATTTGCATATAACCTACACACATCCTCCTGTATACTTTAAATCACCTCTAGCTTACTGTTAATACCTAATACAATATAAATACTCTGTAAATAGTTGCAATGCTTATTATTCTTTTATTTGCATTATTTTATTGTTGTACTTTTATTGTTTTAAAAACTATTTTAGAGCCACAGCTGGCTAAATCCTTGGAAGTAGAATGTGTGGACACAAAAGGCCAACTGTAGTAGTTCTCATATGCTTAGTTGGTAAGAACAGTTTTTGTTTTCTCCCAGTTCACGTATGTCTTCAAAATCTTGGAGCCATCTTTAATACCTCTCTCCAACATTTTAGTTTTGATTCTTTATCATTCTTATAAGTTTCCTTTGGTTCTATCCTTACAGATTCAACCATTTTTCTTTCTTCGAACAATCTAAGACACTGTTACTGAAAAAATTTTCTTTTTTTTTTTTTTTTTTTTTTTTTTTTTTTTTTT
>PVJS01019072.1:0-34132 GCA_004027185.1 Glis glis | reverse complement strand
AAAAAAAAATAACCCAATCAAAAAATGGGCAAGTGAACTAAATAGACACTTCACAGAAGAAGAAATACAAATGGCCCATAAATGTATGAAAAAATGTTGAACATCATTAGCAATCAGAGAGATGCAAATCAAAACTACCCTGAGATTTCACCTAACCCCAATTAGAATGGCAATCATTAAAAACACAAACAACAACAAATGCTGGCGAGGATTTGGAGAAGTAGGAACTCTAATACACTGTTGGTGGGATTGCAAATTAGTGCAACTGCTTTGGAAAACAGTGTGGAGGATCCTCAGAAGAATGGGAAAGAACCTACCGTATGACCCAGCAATACCACTTCTAGGCATCTACCCAAAAGAACTGAAACCAAACTACCAGACTAATGCATGTGTATCTGTGTTTATAGGTGCACAATTCACAATTGCCAAACTTTGGAACCAGCCAAGATGTCCATCAACAGATGAATGGATCACAAAACTATGGGATATGTACACAATGGAATTTTACGCAGCCACAAAGAAGAACAAAATTACATCTTTTGCAGGGAAATTGAGAGAACTAGAGAGCATTATGCTAAGTGAAATTAGTAAGTCACTAAGAGTGAAAAGTCGGATGTCCCCCCTAATCTGTGGGAGCTAGATAGAATGGGACTTAGAAGGGACTCCAGATAAAGAAGAAAACTTTAGATAAACAAAGAAGGTGACTTAACTGAGGGAGTTGGGAGGGGGATGGAGGGAAAAATAAATAAAAAAAATAAAATTTGCTGGTTTAATTATATATTCAAATTCAAAAAAAGGTATCACTGTACTTTTTAAGGTTATTATTCATTTTATTTTAGGGTTTATAATTAAAATGCTTTTTTAAATAATATTTTTACACAGTGATTCACTCTCAGTGCCAAATACACTACTTGTACCACTGACAAACCCTGTACATAGGTACAAATATTAACTCTAACTATATAGACGAGGAGCTGGGAAGCGACAGAGACATATTTGCACATAAAGGAGATGGCTTTGTGTGGAGACATAAGGCCCACTTAGAAGTCAGTTTCCCAGCCTGCCCTGGTGGCACAACATGGAGGGACGATTGCTTTTCAGGGGCTTGGCAGCTTCTGCATGGCGAGAGGACCTGCAAGTTATTCTAAGTACTGATTTTTCCTAATGATTACGCACAAAAGGTTTCTAGTTTGCTGTTCCCTTTAAGATACGGTTGATGAAAAACCTCATCTCTGGGGAAAAATGTTCGCAGTGGTTGTGAGACCAAAGTTATAAAAATGAAATATTATCATTTCATAGTCACAACACTGGCTTTCTAACTGCATTCCCATTCCTTATTTGATATACATTTAATGAGGCAAATTTCAAAGCATAATGTGATATACAGGAAAATAGTAGTTATTACTATGCTGACCTGTGCTGCACCATTAAGGGAAAAGACTCCATATGAAGTGAGCAATAACATATTTCACCCCCTCTCCCAGGATTGTTCCTGGCAAAACATGAAATGACCAGCTAAGGTGCTCTCCATTCTAACGCTGCGCTCGCCCTGCAGTATGAGACCTTTGTGCCACATTCATCACTACTATTACTCAAATAACAGGTTCTTGTTGGGTGTTTCAACAACAGTATCCCAGCCCAGATTCCTGCAACTGGATAGGACACAAGACACAGGTAGCAAAAAAAAAAAAAAAAGAAAAAAAAAGAAAGAAAGAAAGAGAGAAAGAAAGAAAGAAAACCCAACTACTTAAGACTAGGATCACTCAGCCAATTTGAAAAACATCGTTCATTTCTGGTTCTGTGGGTTTGTTTCCCTTATCCATTAAACAATGCACTGTGTTGCTTTTCCTTTGAATTCTCCACTATTGCACATTCAGTGGGCAAAGTCAGATGGGTTGTGTTGTATCTCGCTCACCAATATGGGTTTTACTAGAAGCTTTAAATAAATAATAGATGGATTGACTAGTTCAGGGAGGAAAGCAATCTTCAATTCACACAAAAGGTATCATCTAGACTGTTGAAGCCTAAGATTGGCATAAAAATTACCAAAGACCCTTGTTTCTTGGCATGCCTTGGGCCTCTCAGTCCATCCAACATGAGGATTTCTGCTGAGAATAGAGAGCAAAACATGTCAGGACCTATTACAAGGATGAGTCTTATATGAAGTAGGACCTCTCCAGATTACTGAGATCACCTATGTATTTAATTTATTTTTAATTTATTAAACAACTTATTAGGATATAGTTGACATACAAAGAGCTTATATATTTAATGTATACAACTTGGCGAGTTTGAAGATAAATCTATTTTATCTATCTCATCCATCATTACTCTCTATACCATATCCATCACCTCTTATCCTCTTTGATTATTTACTTATTTTGTAAGAACACTTATCATAAGATCTACCTTCTTAGAAAACGTTTAAGTGTACAATACAATGCCATTAATTATAGACACTATACCATTAATAAGAGACACTATACTGCACAGATCTCTAGTAATTATTCACCTTGCATAACTGAAATTTTATACCATTTGACTAATAAAACAGCTCCCCTTTTCTCTTTTTTCCCAGTCCTTAGTAACCACCATTCTAGTCTTCTCATCCATTAAGTTGAATAATTTAAATTCCTCATACAAATGATATCATGCATTGTTTTAACTTGTAGGGTCTGGCTTGATTACTTAGCTTAGTGTACTTCATGTTCATCCAAGCTATTGAAAATGGAGAAATTTCTTCCATTTTTTAAGACTAAATATTCCACTGTGCATATATACTGCATTTTTTTATCCATTCATCCACCAATGGAAATTTAAGTTGTTCCCATGTCTTGTTTATTGTGAATAATACTGCAATGAACATGGGAGTACAGATATCCTGGAGAGGCTGCTTTTAATTTCTTTGGCTAGCTACCCAAAAGTGATCTGATGGATCATATAGTAGTTCTATTTTTCATTTTTTGAGGAAAGTTCCACTGTTTTCCATAGCACCCTAGCTCAGTTTCTGCCTTGAAGTCAGCTGACTATGGGCTAAACCCCTGAAACTGTAAGCTAAAAAATTTTTCCTCTCCTTGTTCTTTCAAGTATTTTGATCACAGCAATGTAAAAGCTGACTTAAACAAATTCCCATCAATTTTTTTAAATAAGCCAAGCTATAGATTTTAATTGGCTGGCAACTATTTCAGGTGAATGCTATCAAACAATTCTATACACCTGTAAGCATAAAAGTATCATTTTGAGAAAAGGGTGACAGGACCCTCTCCTCTCAGTGAATTTACCAGGAGAAAATTAAAATGAGTGTAGAGGGGGGAAAGTAATTTGATTCTGATTCCAGGGTTTTTCTTTTATGTGTTCATGTTTCTTATCATTGGAGAATTGCCTAAGGTGATGGTTTGAATAAGTTGATCATAAAGCATAGATTTTTGCCCTGTTATTTCATAATATTTAAGTGAAAGTAAAATAAACATCATGTTCCTACCTTGTAGGAGGGATGATAAGCTTAAAAAAAGAGAGAAGTAGATTGTACCTATCTAAAAACCATGATTTTTTAAAGCAATGATGAAAGCACTTCTTAAAAGTGACAGATTTTGGTCTTGTAGCTGGATAAAAACTTAACATTAAAAATTATGTATTTATGCCAAACATATCTACAGGGCAAGCCCTCAATAAATTGATTATTTTTTAAAGTTTGTGATATGTACCTAGCTCACTATTGACATTTGATCCTCTATAAACTTCATTTTAATGCCTTTACCATCCCTATGAGGGATGGTCACACGAATAAGTCAATGCAGAAATTCTCCGAGTTGAAGAGGAAGCAGGGGGAAAGTTTATTAGAATTCCCTGACAGGGTTTTTAAACTACACAACCCCTCAGCATTACCCAATATGCCCTTTCTTTGCTGTGTGAGGCATGTGGCCCAGGAAAGGTCTAAATCAATATAGAAAAGATGGGGCCCAGAGAAGTGAAATAATATTAGTGCAATTCTGCCAGTGAGATGTTACACTTTTATGTGTCAACTTGGTTGGGTTAGAGAATATCAGGTAGCTGGTAAAACATTATTTTTGGATGTGCCCATGAAGGTGTCTCCTGAAGAGATTAGCATTTGAATCATCAGATTGAGTAAAGGTCTACCCTTACTCATGTGGACAATATTCAGTCCAGTGAGGCCCCAGAAAGAACAAAAAGGTAGAGGATAGGAGCTTTTTTCCTTTATTCTTGAGCTGGGACATTCATCCTCTCCTGCCCTCAGACAATGGAGCTCCCCTGGTGTTTAACATTGCAGATAACATATTATGATACATTTTGACCTCCATAATCACATAAACCAATTCCCATACTTAATCTCCTCTTGTATATTGATATAATTTGTTCCTCAAGTTACAATAAAATTACCTTCTGATAAACTCATTTTAAGTTGAAAACATCACAAGTAAAAATAAATTTAATACACCTAACATACCCAACATCATTGTTTTACCTAGTCTACATTAAACATGTTCAGAACACTTACATTAGAATATAGTTAGGCAAAATCATCTAACACAAAGCTTATTTTATAATAAAGTGTTGAATATCTCATGTCTATTACTCAATACTACAATGAAAGTGAAAAACAATAGTTATGGTTATATTGGCATACATATCATCATAAAGTAAAAATTATATATTTATACGTGTGTGTTGAACTATTGTAAGATAACTTATAGACATGTAAGTCAATAACATCACTTATATCTTCATATTATATTGATCCTTTTTCCTGATAACCCTGACTAATACAATTATATACCCACAAGTCCTGAGGCAGTGTTGTATGTTGCTAAGAGTGTGAATTGTGTAGTCAAATACCTTGGGTTCCAATCCCAGCTCTGCCTTATGCCATTTATGCTTAACCCATGACATTGGGAAATTTACTTGCCTCTTAATAATTAAGATATTTCCTAGTTTTTGTGGAGATAATAATAGGAAATAACCATTATAAAGTTGTTGAAAACTTTTTTTTATATGTGGGAGGGAGATAGATTAAAATGATGTCTGGAATAGTATGTGCTGTATACACATTAATTGTTAATAAGTTCAAATCCAGGTGGAAAGTGCTATAACCCCAAAGTAAACATTTTCGGGGGATAGTTATGGATGGTCTTGACTATGAATGGAGAAGAAACAAGAGAGAGGCTATATATCAAAGTTACTACAACCCTTTGCACAAGCCTGCATTTTGCAAAATGGTAATATGAAGATAAAATAGTCCTTAGAAATGTTTTCTTGGCCTAGATGATATTTTTAAAGAGTTTGAATTTCTTGTAAACACTACCAAGTTGGGAATTTTAGGTTAGGGTTAGGTTATCCGATCATTTGAACACCTCTTCTTTGACTCATAATTTGACTTCCACAAAAATATACTTTTTTTGAATGCTTTTAGTATTGGGGTTGCCTTTCAGACTCCTTTGCAGGCCTCTCCTAACCCCTAAATATGAGAATGCCCAAGGTTTAGCTTTCCTTCTCTTCTCCTTCTCCTTCTCCTTCTCCTTCTCCTTCTCCTTCTCCTTCTCCTTCTCCTTCTTCTTCTCTATCTCTTGCTCTCTCTCCTCTTCACCTCTTCTTCTTCTCCTCCTTCTTCTTCTTCTTCTTCTTCTTCTTCTTCTTCTTCTTCTTCTTCTTCTCCTCCTTCTTCTTCTTCTTTCTCTCTCTCTCTCTCTCTCTCTCTCTCTCTCTCTCTCTTCTCCTCTGTCCTCTCTACAGTAATTTCTTTTGAGAGATCATCTGGCTCCAAACATCATCTATGCACTGATGATTCCCAGATGTATAGCTCTAGTCTTTAGTTTGATTCACCCCTGGCTCCCCCCCCCCAATACTTCAGTCTCATTGATCTCATTTCCTACCTGATGGCTTTACTTAAATGTCCTATGGGCAGCTGTCCTGGTCTATGTCATGTAGAAAGAAGCCCCTACACAAGGATTCAAATGCAAGATCAGGGCAATAAGGGTGAGAGAAAAGGGGCATGATACAAGACAAAAAAGTGAAGCAGTTCACACTTTATTGTTATATAACAACAAACTTCAGAGCACAGCAAACTGCTCAAGAAGCTTTTTTATTACACACGTGGGGAGGCTTACAAAAGAGAACTATACCATGGGATAATCCAACCAGGGGAGAAATCTGGCTGGCTTCTTCCCATAGCAGCTCACTCTAACCTGTGGCCCTTGATGATCTCTCATGGTGCTATCTAAATGTTTGGATGTGACTTGGTATTTTATCCAAGTTTAAAAATGAGAGGTGAGCCAGTAGATGTAGGTGACAAGCAAAGACAGTAAAGAAGTCAGCAAGGGCACCTAAGACTGTGCCCAGATTTGAGCAACAGATCAGCTGAAATTAACCCACCCCAGACTATCTTCCCCCGGACATGTGATTCCTTCTCCTTCAAATACCTTCCCCATCTCAGTTGCAGAGAGTTCTGGTACAAAATTCTTGGAGTCATCTTTCTTTATTGTACCAAGGCAAAGATGACTAATCCTGCTTCCTTCCTTATCTACCTTCAGGTCATTTCCTAAATGCCATATTTTCATTAATGCCTTCCCTAACCACCTGTGTCCTCAGGACTCCCTGTGCCACATCCTCACTTCTCACATATGATGGGTTATATGACAATTATGTATTGATTTATTCTTTCTACATACATACAAGCTCAATAAAGGCAGCAATTTATGTCTGATAGGTTCATTGTTAGATTCTCACCACCTAGAAGAACTTCTAGAACAGAAAGAGTTTGTGATACAGGTTTAAATGATTTCTGACATCTCGTTGGAACAAATTAGAGACCCCAGTCCCCTCTAACTTGGCTTTTGTGTTCACGTGAGACTGTTCATCTAGACTGGGAAGGTCCATGTGTAGCAACAGACACATTTGGAAGCCTCAGTCATGGGCACTTCTATAACCCAGTGCATTTGAGTCAGATCTCTGAAGGACTGTGCACTCTTTGAAGAAAGTGACGATGTCCTGTCATGGTGCCTGGAGTTCCTCCCTCAGGGTACCTGCTCACTTTCACTTTCCACTCTTTTGGGATAATAAGAATGTAGGGTAAATTTCAAAGCATCCTGAATAGAAAGAAACTATTGCTTAGTGCCTGAGCTGAAAGTTCATCTACATAAGGATACTTCTTGGAAAAACTAATTAAATACCACCCTCTTCCAACACATACTTCTGAGGCAATTTAAAAGCATTTCACCTTCATCAGTTCATACCCACTCTGATCTCTGCTCTCCCCCCCCCTTTTGATAACCATTAACACAAGTAATACTTCACCCTAGAGTGTCTCCTCGGCCTCAGACTTTTACATCCATTTGCTAGCTGAACACTTCCACTAGAATCTGTCCTGCAAACTTCAAAGTGTGAAAAGTGCTGTCACTTTCTTTCGTCCTCACCCAAACTCTTCCTTTTGGTGTCAAGTCCACATGCAAGCCTGAGACAAGAAAATTGGCTTCCACTAGTTTTTCCTTCATCCTTATCTCTGACTTCCAGATGATCACTAAGTCTCATTAGATTTTTCCCTTGGGCATGGCTCCTAACCACATTTCCCTAGTGTTTCTGTGATGGCCTGGCTTTAGGTCTACATTTCTTCCTTGCTTGATTGCAAGGACTTCCTAAATGCTCTCCTGGCCTCTATCTCTAGAGATTTTCTTACTCTCGGGAGGGCTGTTCAAACCAGAAGATTAATATTCATTTCTGACTCCCTCCTTCATCCAGTATTTCTTGTTTATTACCAAGTGTTCTGGTTTGGATTTAGAATGTCCCCCTAGACCTCATGGAGACATGGCAGCCATGTTGGAGGCAGGGCTTGGTTGCTGAGGAAGGATCCCTGGGGGAGTGGCCTTGGGGACTATATATGGTCCCTCTCCCTTGCTTTCTCTGCTTCCAGCCTCTGTGAGGTAAAAGCAGAACCCTGTGCACTCTGTCTCTGCTCCCTGTACCGTGCCCTTGAACTCCACAGACTTCACCTGGCCTAACATGGACTGAACCCCTGAAATCTTCAGAACTGTTAGCAAATAAATCTCCTTCCTCTAAGTTGTGGTGATCAGGTGTTTTGGGGTACAACAGTGAGAATGCTGACTAAAACAATAAATTTTGCTAATTTTACCTCCTAAAATATCTCCCAAATCATCTTTACATGTTCTTAATCTAGGTTATCTTCATCTCTCTCTTGGATTACTGTAATAGCTTTCTAATTGATCACCCCACAGTTTTCTCTTTTATATCCACCTCTAAACATTCCTTGACATTGCAGCCAAATAATCCATTAAAAATTATATGTTCTCTTAAAACATAAAACATATTTTTAATGTTAAAATCCTATATAAAACCCCTTGGATTGCAAACCACTAAACCCTGCCTTTAGAATTATCAGGAAATTCTTTAAAGGGGAGTGTAAGACTTCTTAATATAATCCCTCCTGTTCTTCGATCTCATCTTGGACCACTGTTTCCCTCATTCTCCCCTCTCCAGAAATGCAGGACTTTCCTGGGACTCTTTAGAAAGTCATGCTCTTTGCCTCCTGTCTTTGTGCCAACCCTTTACTACCTAGTTTAATCTCATTAACATATCTACTTAAGCATCCCTTTCTTGGGAAAGCCTATTTTGTCAAGGTTAGATTCCATAGTCAAGATTAGTTTCCTTTGTTTTACACTTCTATGAATAATTTTATTTTTCCCTCATAGCAGTTTGCACACTTGTAACACAATTTATACCATTACTTATAACAATATTTAATATCTGTCATCAGAGTTGTCTGAAGTCCCATGAGTTCAAAGACCCCTTATACCTCACTCAGCTCTTTGTATTAACAACTGGTTTGGTGCCAGGCAGGAAGTAGATGTTCAAAAATTTCAAATAAATGTTTTATTTTTGTTTTACCTTTTAAAAACAGGGATTGCCTTAAAATGTTTAGGACTGACTTATTTTCTAAAATGCAAATCAGATCTCCCCCCATATTTACCATCCTTTAATGGTTCCTCATTTTCAAAGCCTAAAAGCTAAATCCTTGGTCTGGCATAAAAAAAAACTCTCCTACCTTTTCAATATCACTTCTCCCTATTCTCTGAGATGCTCTCAAGATTTGGAGTTACTTAGATTTTTCCAGCTTATGCAATTTGACATTTTCTTCTCTTCAGCCTTCTTAAAATACCCTTCTTTATCTTTAAATCACCCTAAGAAATCCCCACTACAAGAATCAACTTAAAATTTACCTCTTTTCATGAATCATTCTCTGAAAAGTGAACAAAATTGAATGTTGTCACCTCCACATTTCCAGAACATGCTGGCTACCTGTTTCTGCCTTTAGGATAGAACCATTTAAAACTCCTGTTTGCCCTTCTCAGTGAACTAAAGAGATAGAGACATGGTCTGTTTCTATGTTCTGAAAACAGGTGCAAAATCAATAGAAGTTATTCGACTTGAGAATAAGTGAATGAAACCTATCATTGTACCTACCACTCTTGTGCCTCCCCCCAAAGCTGTATGATGTAAGAATATTAACTAAGTGATTTTCTTCTCCACATATGAACTTTTTAAAATCTACTGATAGGAAAATATCACGTGCATCAAAAGGTTGGTTGATGTGCTTCAATCTTATAAATAAGGGAGACTTCTGGTACTCAAGGTGCGCTGGGATATTCAATTGCAATGATGAGAGTTTTCTTTTTTTCTTTAGGTGTGTTAAGATTTATTTTTCACCTTAAAATAATCAGGAAAGTTATCAGACTTGCAAGTATTTTTATAAATTTTCAGAAGTGAACTATTAAGAAATTATTCCTTTTAAATGTTGTTTACATGTGTCTTAAATTTGACATTTAGCAAGTACTGCTATTAATTTACATCTTAATTATTATTCTGTATTACTCCAGTTTATTTTTCTTTTTTATACTTTTATTGGTGTATTATAGTCTCACATCATAATGTAGTTTATAGTGATAGTTACATGCATGCACACAGCACTTGGTGGGTTTTCCCCTGATCCCCTCCCCACTTTCCCCTTCCCCAAAAAAGATATTGAAATTGGCATCAGTATTCTTATATATGTACACAATGTCAGTGGATGTGTTTCTTCATTAATTCTTTTTTTTTTTTTTTTTTGCGGTACCGGGGATTGAACCCAGGGGCATTTTACCTCCGAGCTACACTACTGGCCCTATTTTTTTTTATACTTTATTTTGAAACCGGGTCTCAAGAAGTTGTGGAGGGCCTCACTAAGTAGCTGAGGCTGGCCACAAACCCAGATCCTCCGGTCTCTGCCTCCCAAATACTGGGATTACAAGAGTATGCCACCACGCCCAGCTCCTTCATTAATTCTCCCTCTCATCCCCCAATTTCCCCAAGACCACCTCCCTGGATCAACTGGGGTTTCTCCTCCATTATCTAAAGTCCCTCTTACAGTCCCAATTACTCCCTAGCTTCTGTGTATGAAAGAGAACATATGACCCTTCACTTTCTGTGACTGGCTAATATTACTTAACATAATGTTCTCCAGGTCCATCCATTTTCCTGCAAATAACATAATTTTTCTTCTTCTTCTTCTTCTTCTTCTTCTTCTTCTTCTTCTTCTTCTTCTCCTCCTCCTCCTCCTCCTCCTCCTCCTCCTCCTCCTCCTCCTTCTTCTTTTGTGGCACTGGGGATTGAACTCAGGGACATTCTACCTCTGAGCTCCACTCCCAGCCCTATTTTATTTTTATTTTGAAACAGGGTCTCGCTAGATTGATGAGAGTCTCACTACTTGCTGAGACTGTCCTCAAACCTACGATCCTCCTGTCTCAGTCTCCCAAGTACTAGGATTATAGGTGTGTGCCACCATGCCTTGTTAATTTTGTTCTTTATTGAGTGTTTTCATTTAAAATATATTTTCCTCCTTTTTAAAGTTCTGATTTCTTTCTGTTTGTTTCAATGACCCTATTGTATATATGTTTTGATATATTTTTATTTATTATTATTTCCAATTATCTCAAAAAAGAGAACAATGGGAAATAAGACTATGATCACTAAAGTTCTTTCATAGTCTGTTATTTTTTGATGTAAAACATTAAGCCTTCTTTTGTTAGGGACATGCAAATGAGTTAAAAATGGCAGTTACAAAGAAAAAAATTCTTCCTTAGAAATATTAGTGAATGTGTTCACAGTCTATCTACTATTTTAAATTCAAAGACTTAAAATTTACACCACTCTTCCTGACTTTAGACTCACAAAGTTTTACAAATGCCCATCTTCTTCTTTTCCCATCACCAAGTTCCCTCTACCATAAAATCTTCACTGAGTAATGCAAAAATGCTTTTAGGTCACAGAAAAGAAAAACCCAAACATATTACGTACAGCTATGTTTTTTGTTTGTTTTTTGTTTACTTTGGTGCATGAACACAGGCAAGTGAATTATTTTAGCCTCAGTTTCCTCATATGGATAATATGTTTATGCTATTTATCCCGCCGGCTTCACAGGGCTATTAAGACAAACAGATGAGAACTCCAGAGTGGTCTTTTCCTTAAGTAAATGTAAGCTTAAATGTATACTTTATCGTGGCTTAATTGTAGAACTCTAACTAAAATTATCCATTACTATCAGCGGACACAAACACTTCTATCAAAAAAGTGGACATTGCCTCTAACAGTCCATGTAGTTGCTCTTGGGTCATTGTAAACATATATGAATGCATCATATATAACTATACATACATAAACACTTTGTACATATATACAGTATGCATATACATTACTCACATATATTTAGTATATACACATACATATGTCTATACAATGTTCATATATGTGTTTTCAGATGCAAAGATTCTAAGCATTCTATAAACAGATTCCAGGGCCAGTTGTGAATGTGAGTCAAGTAAAAATATGAGACAGACATGTGAATAGCGGATACTACCTTTACAGATGGTATTTGGGTGCACTTGTTTAAACTCTCTTGCTGAGCCAGATCACCTGCATGACATTCAAGAAAAGCTTAAAGGAAAGAATGACAGCAACAGCAACAAAAGGATCTTCGAAATCACCTGAGTGTTTATTCTGTGCAGCGATGCACATCAAGGAATTTGGAAGAATAAAGTGATTTCCAATTTACCAGGAACAACAGGAGGGAAGACTAAACCCAGAACAAAGAGAACTGGGTGTCAGGAAGACCGTGAAACCCTTTAATGTGGAGTTATATTTTCTAACCACACATGCGTCCAGTAAAGATATTTGATTGCAATTTACACAGAACCCGTTGGTAAGTTAATAATTAGCCATCAGAAGAAATGGCACTTTTGAAAATTATATTATACAATGTGCCATCCTAAACCAGGTGAGGAGTGTGGGTGAGTGGTTTCATTTTCTTTTGGGGTACCAGTTGGCTTCCGTGTGTAACCTAGCCAAGCATCACAGCGGAGGAGCTTTTGTGCCAAGTGAGCGTAGCATCAGGTTGGCACCGCTTGGCCTCTCTTCAATAGACTTCCTTCACATAGCACAATGGGCCTCAGAATAATCCAAGGAAAACAGTGTGAGGCCATCGCAACGGAAGGATTATCCCATCAAGAGCTTAAATTTCACTCTGCTCCACACTCCTTTTCACGTTTTAATTTACAGTCCAGTTATAGATTCCCCCAAATAATAATTTAGCTGTTGGGTGATATTGCTCAAGATCCTTGCATTGTATACAATATCTGCTTCGTATTTTAGCAGGCCTGTCTCCTCTTTGGTTAGTAAGATTCAACCCAGTAGAACACAGCCTAATTGAGCTAAAAACCTGATCATTCCTAATCCATCAGTTATTCCTAATCTATCAGTTATTCCTAATCTACCAGTTATTCATTCATTCTTTCATTCAGTCCAATAGTCAGTCAGCAGTATTTTTTATGGAAACACAGTGTATGTTGTACCCAAATATATGTTCTGATGGGATGCAAATAGAAATGGAAATTTACAAAAATACATCGTGTTAACGGGGTTAGAAGTCACACTTGCAAACTGATGGTGGGAATCATGAGTGTTGATATTGTCAATTTCCTTACATCTGGTCCGTCCCAAGTCACCAGCCAGGTCAATTATGGGAATCTACCTTCTTTTACAGGGATTAACTGAGCATGAGCATGTGCTCAGTCTGGCCGGTGACCAATGAAGTGTGGAGACTTCTATGAAGGGCGTTCTTGTTTGTATGATGGAGGTACTGAGTCTTGCTCTGTCCAGTACCTCTCCAGACGAAGTACTTGAAGAGGTTCCAGTCACCTTGTTATCTGCCTGACTGTGGTGTCAGCACTGAACAAAGAGGATGGAAGAGATGCAAAGACCATGAGCCGTCAGTGGTGCTGAACTTGATCCATCAACCTCAGAGGCTTCTCTACCCTTGGGATTCCTAATATCTTAATCTTATGGTTTAAACCACTTTGGTATGGCATTTTACTTTCAAATTGAAACATCATAATCAGAGTGGTATAATTTGATACTCTTTTCCTACAAAGGAAGTTGTACCTGTCTGAAGAATTCTAAAATGTTTATATATTTTGACACACCGAGTAGCATTTGGTGGATTTTTTCTGACTAAATAATCAAAAATCCATATCAAGTTTTAAAAATGGAAGTTGAAACCCAGGCATGGTGGCACACACTTGTAATCCCAGTACTTGGGAGGCTGAGACAGGAGGATCGCAGGTTCGCGGCCAGCCTCAGCTACTTAGGCCCTTCGCAACTTAGTGAGACCCTCTTTCAAAATAAAGAATAAAAAATAGGGCTGGGGATGGACCTCAGAGGTAGAACGCCCCTAGGTTCAATCCCCAGTTCCGCAAAAAAATTAATTAATTAATAAAAAATGGAGGTTGGCCATTGTCTTTTATGATATCTAAAAACTTGAAACAAAATAAGTGGTCAAAAAATTGGAAAAATGATTGAATTAAACAAGTGGTTTAATAAAGAAAATTATTACACATTCACTTAAAATTATGTTTTTGAATATTCAGTAATATAGGAGAATCTGTATGTTAAAATGTCAAGAAAAAAGTCAGGTGTAGTGACACAATCCTGTAGTCCCAGTACTTGGGAGGCTGAGATAAGGGGATCACAGGTTGAAGGCCAGCCTCAACAACTTAGTGAGAACCTGTTTCAAAATAAAAAATAAAATAGGACTGGGGGTGGGCTGGGATTATAGCTCAGAAGTAGAATGCCTCTGGGTTCAACCTCCATTACCAAAATATATATATAATATTATAAAATATATATTTTATAATATATATTTTATATATATATATTATATATATTATATATAATATATAGTATATATAGTATATATAGTATATATAGTATATATAGTATACATAATTATATAGTATATATAAAATATATTACACATATATTATATATTACCAAAAAAATATATATATTTATATTATATATATAATATATATTCATATATATAATACATATATTTATATATAGTATATATTTATATTATATATAATATAGAGTCATATTATATAATATATGCTTATATTATATATTATTCATATATTATTATTAATATTATCAATATATTATTAATATATCATTATATATTATATATATTTATATTATATTTATGTGTGTGTGCAAAAGAAAACAGTAACAAAAGCTGAACACAAAACTGTATACAGGCGCTAAGTGTATGTGCTTGCTGCTGGGGCTCTCTGGACACTTGCCTGCCAGGCAGGAGCTGAGGGCCGTACGTGGATCATCTCAGGTCACTTTCCCAGAAAACCTGTACAGCAGGTGCTCTCATTTATCCCAGTGTTCCTGATGAGCAAACAGGTTTTGAAGATCATATAACTTTTCAAAGATCATATAGCTACTAAGCAGGGAGCTGGAACTTGAATCCCGAGTGTTACCTCCCTCTAACATGTTTAGGTAAATAGAATCTGGCTCACCTCCACCTCTGAATTATCCTGCTCTATGGCCACGTTTTCCTGGTTTCTGGCTCCCTCCCCAATCTCTTTGGTGTCCCCAAGGTCTTGTTTCTCTTGACTGTAGGTCATCACAGATGCCAGCGCACAGTGCCTGAGGACGGCAAAGCCCCACTTCTAGTCTCATTCAAACTACTTGATTTCTCATATTTCCATTGATATAAGACTACTATGGATAGGTAAACTTAAATAAATGTTGGGATAAACTGAAAAAAATATATCACTGAGACAAAAATTTATAATTGAAAGCTAAACATTTCTGGTGTTCAGAGTTCTTTACCACTGCAGCCAAGGGGACTTCCACATTGACTACTTCTTTCCCTCCAACGGGGCATCTCTGGGGCCCTTCCTCTCTCCAACTTCTGTCTCCCCAGCTGTCAGCTTCCAACAAAATTGAAGTTCCTGTTACCTTTCTAGGCAAAGGATCCCAAACTAGGTCCTAGGTATATTTTTCCATATCTCAAATTCCTTCAGATACTGTTTTACTGGAATCTTCCAAACTTTAGAATTTTTTGTTAATGTTATACTATATTCATTTCCGACAGAGGTTTCCAAAGAACAAACATGCTGTTTAAGATTTGTACACTTTGAGCCAGGTGTGATGGTGCACGCTTGTAATCCCAGTACTTGGGAGGCTGAGACAGGAGGATCCAGGTTAGTGACCCGCCTCAGCTACTTAGTGAGATCCTGTTTCAAAATAAAGAATAAAAAATAGGGCTGGTGGTGTAGCTTGGAGGTAGAATGTCCCTGGGTTCAATCCCCACTACCACAAAAAAAAAAAAGGTATGTACACTTTGTAGATTTCCAAAGGATTTATTTTGTAACTAAATGATAGCTTTATTTCATAACTACAATCCATTAATTTGTTAATTATGATTTTACTCAAGAAAGTTAAATTCTCATCCTATATTTGCACTTACCCTACTGCATGAATTCTGCAGATTAATTTATATTTTTGCTCTGGGCCTCCTGCCCAATGAGAAAAGGGACCTTCTCTGTCTTTTCTATTCCTTCTCCCCTTGTTCATTTGCCCTTTTGCTTTTGGCTACTGCCCAGAGAAACCAATAATGAAGTTCTTACAATGAAAAATGTGAAATGCTGATAAGCTAACTTTGGAAGTTTCTTGAGAGAACAAGATGTGATCTATGTAATGCATCTGTGCAGAATTTGCAGTAGCATCTCAATTAATAGTCTCTGTACCCACTTTCTTATAAGTCATGGAGGACTTTGGATATAATTCAATGTATATTTCAAAAGATAACACTGAAATTCCATTTTCTTTTTTCCTTCAATTGGAAAGCCCCAAATCATGAACTTCGCCTAAAAAAATAAATTGACTATAGGTCTTTAGTTGCCTGGACAGTCCTGGTTTAGGAAGTATGATTATTAATACAATTGTCTCCATTTGGATGAGAACTTAAATGGTAATCCTTTTAATGAGTCATTACTCTTTGGGAATTGGGTTTTATGTGTATGGGATTCTGGAGACCAGTTACGGCAGCTCCGGCAGTACTGGAGTATAAGAGCTTTGACAGTGTTTTTTATGATAGTTAAATTCTGAAACCATAAAATGTTCAAAGACGGAGAAATGGTTGAATTAAACATGTGATTTAATAAAGAAAACTTTTAGACAATTGCTTGATTCACAAAATAGAGATATAAAGATAGAAGCATCTTTCAGTATTAGCCCCATACATGGTCAGGAAGCAAATCAGGCCAGCCCACTAACGGCACAATCCCTTTTACCTTATCCACTTTTATCTGCTGGAGTAAGATGCCGGCCTCTTCCTATTTTATAATGATATCAGTGTCTCTGATCGAAAGACTTCTGCTCAAATTCATATTTATTAACTCTTTCTGAAGCTCCCTTCTGAATACATACTCAATATTTCAGTTAAATGCCAGTAGCTCATACAAGTCCTATTTTTTTTTTGTTATACTGCAATTCTTTGTGTCTTATATTTGATACCTTGTAAAGGAGGAGGAAAGGAGAACGTGCTTCCCGCATTTCTGGAATACACGATTTACAATAGTTTGTTGTTCTTGAGAAATTATTTTCGCGAAGGCAGCACTGCCCAGAACTGCAGCAGCAGCAAACGGCTCATCACCGGAAACAAGCGAAGGGCCTCAGGGACTCCCCGGAGTTCACTTGTTTTCTTTAGCTTTTCCATTTTGTATTTCAATTAATTTTCCCTCTGACAAAAATCTAACAAGGAAACACAATAGTAAGGCCATTTTATTTAAACAAAAGTATATAAAGAAAGGGGAAAAAAGAGAGAAAGTGTAAGCTATAAAAGTGAGCATACCTCATAATTAATTGTATAAAAATATAATTTGCTTCAACTGGAGCATGAAAATCTTGTCCCTAGGCAGAAAAAAAAAGCAATCATGCTTTAGGAATCACAGGCTAAAGACATGGTATGCACTGATATATACCTATATCGTTGCATTATCCGGATGTACAGTCATCAATGTAAGCTAAGTGCAATTTCAGCTTAAAGAGAGGCACTATTTCTGCCTCAGTCATGTATATGTGTATCTATGTACAAGCAAAATATTCCATATAAATTTATTAACTGCCTCCCATGTACTATGCAATATGAGAGGTAATTATATATGAATCTTGTCTTGCCTGCTAAGAACTTAAATTTGTGTGGAAGATAAAAATGCCCAGAAGTTAATTTTAATCCATGTCTGAATAAAGAATTGGCTGTTTTTCTTCTTTACTTATGATTATTAGTGCATTTTAATTGTACAAAATAATGGTTTGCTGTGCAGTATTTCACACACATATGCAATATACTTTGGTTGTTTGTAGAAGGATTTTATAGAAATCTTCCTTAAACTACATTCCAAGAAAAAACTTTGGCAATTTTTGTTGTAAGCATATAAAGATATTTTGAAAATACATGAAGTAATTCTTCAGAATATAGTCTGCCTGCATTCTATACTTGATATTGCCCCCTGAGAACTTGGATCAAGCCTGTGAAGATGGTGAAAAACATTTAGGAACAATGGGCCAGAAATATTAGGACCTTAAGTAGTTCACCTGAATTAATTATTTATGCAGCAACAATATAATCTAAATTCAGTATATGCCCAGGAAATTTAAGTTGTTAATATGAAATTATGAACAAAAGTCTTGCAGTTCTACTAGTCTGTGAAATTGAATGATGCAAAATATTAGAAGTGTTAGCAGTTTTAGTAGCATTCATTAAATCTACAGTATCTGGTGATGCATATTGCTATTGACTTTTATGTATCTCAAGCAGGCATTTTACATACTGAAAAATTTTTGAGTGATACTTTACACCATCTTAAAATGTAATAAGCACTTGCAATGATGATTTCTTTTTGCAAAGTTCACAGTTCCGTATATTCTAAAAACATTTCAGTTCTTTTATGGGTTTTAGGAATGTATGTGTAACAACTGTAAATTATCTAGGTAAGGAAGTAAAATATTTTTATTTTTTTAAGATTTGTGAAAAATCGAGAATCTGCCATCTTCTGTTAGGGATTGAATGAATATTTCTTCTTTCTAGCATCAGTACTGACCACCCACTACCTCATATCTATTGTGGAAGTTGAACCAAGGGTTTAACTGGTGAATTTCCTTTTGATCTTAATTGTTCTCATTAACAATTGATTTGTTCTTATTTGAAGGATCTTTTGAATTGTATATTCTGTAAGATTTTCTGTATGCAATAGCTGCAAACAACAAGAACCAAAAAAAAACAAAAACAAAACAAAACACCGTAACTTGAAGGCCTACAACAAGAAATTGGGGTAGAGACTGGATGCGGGAAGCCTTAATTGGTTGCATGAGGGATTTAATTGGTGTCGTGAATGTGATTTGTTTCATTTTGGTTTGATACACTGTGTTTGGACAATTAGAAATTTCACACACACACACACACACACACACACACACACACACACCATACTGACAGAATTTTATTCACGATAGGAGGAATTATAAAGGAAATAATTGACCAAAGTCTCCACTACCCACATTGACTCAGGCTGGTTCACTTCACTAATTTACATCATTTGCCTGCTCCCATTCATTATTTGGTTTTAGACCCCCTGCTTTGGGATATATATTTTTCTCATATCTGGCTCCATTTCATATTATTTTTCCTGATTCTTTTCTTTTTCTTTCTCACCTTTATTTAACTCATAATATTTTTCTGCATTTTAGTAGTTTTCAATCCTCGGAGTTAACCTATAAATAAAATAAACAAGTACTGATTCAGTGGGCCTAATGTATTAGCTACTTAAACATTTGTATTTCTTGGTCTTAGATTGCATCTGACATTTGTTTGTTTTGAGCTACTTCACACCCATTAGGAAATGAGTCAGTGACTGTTATAAAGCAATCTTAATTTTTAATTAATTTTTTACTAATGCTCTCTTCATACATTCCCACAGGATCTTTCAGATGAGCCTATTTGACTGAAACATGATTAGAGAAGAGCTGATAAATGCCCGAGTGTCTATTTTCTTATTTAATTCAGTTTCCAGATAACGTAAAAAAGTAGTCTGGTTGGGACAGGAGTTCAGAAGTGGATCGTGGCTGCCCATGCCTGCTGCACTGGGTGTCTGGCTCTCCTCTCGCGCACCTGCTTGCTCTGCTGCATGCTCCTCCCTCAGTGCTGCTGTTTATTGAGCCCTTTCCATGTTTTGGGAACTGTAGTAGATGCTAAACATGTGTTATTTCAGTTAACCGATCCTATAACCCTGGCAGTGAACTATTATTGTCTTCCTTTTAAATATGAGTCCACCGAGATCAGGAAGCTAAGTAACCTGCCCTGTGGGTAGGAAGCAGTTCAGTCAGGACTAATCTCAGGATCTCAGGTTGAGTACTCCAAGGAGCCTGCTCTTCCCCCTTCTTCCAAATTTGCAAGTTTCCTCTGGAAAGGGAAGGTTCTCCTCCAAACTGCTGGCAAGGGTATATGACACACCACCATCCACGGCTCTTCCCGATGACTGGAAACTTCCCAGGTGGGCTGCTCTTAAGATGAAATCCTACCAGAAACAGAGCGGAGGATGTGCCTCTACAGTAGGCAAAAGACAAAAAGAATTTGTACTTCTTTTCAGCAAAATAAAGAATTCACTTGCTGGACACTTGTGAGTAAACATGCTCTTCTTTTAATTTAAGCCACCTCTCAAATGAAACTTAAACTTGCTCATCCATCACAACTTGATGCAAATTCATACACACACCTGCACCTTTCCCTTTCTTTACTATATTTTAACCATGCCTGAATATTTTCTCCTTAAAATTAACCTAACTCAGAATTTTGTATTCTTGTGCCCACAAGTCTTCTTCCTGCTTATTTCAGGACTCAATTTAAATACCATGGAAACCAGGAAGCTTACTCAGAATGACTTCCACTCCCCCCACTTTTTTCTATCTGTTTATTTCATTAACTGTATTTAAATACTTCGAAATTTTTGTTGTTGTTTTTGTTTGTTTTCTTTTGGTGGTACTTGGGACTGAACCCAGTGGCATTCTACCACTGAACTACAGCTCCAGCCCTATTATATGTTTTATTTTGAAACAGGGTCGCACTAAGTTACAGAGGGTCCCACACAATTCCTGAGGCTGGCTGCGAACCTGCGATCCTCCTGTCTCAGCCTCCCAAGTACTGGGATTGCAAGAGTGCGCCACCACGCCCAGATGACATCATTTTTTAAATTAATTTTTTAGTGTTAGGTTTTTGTCTAAAGTAGTTCTCTGGTGATTTTTCTTTGTTTTGTATCTATTTTCTATTTTTCTAATAACTGCATTAAGATTTTATCTAATTATCCCTCACCTTTTTCTCAGTCTTGGTGGGACCTTCTTTCAAGGCATCTTAGCCAAGAGGTTGGGTTATAACTCTGCTGAATTAGAATTCCTCTTCCTGGAATAAACGTATATAAAAACTGAAAGTGTTTGGAATCTATTTATCCCAACAGTACCACACTGAAAAGATTCCCCATTAACTTTATATAGATCCTTGTAATAGCCATAGTTTCTGTTCTAATTTAATTGTGTGTGGGGGAGGTGCTGGGGATCCAACACCCAGGGCCTCACACATGCTAGACAAGCACTTTACCACTGAGCTACATTCCCAGTCCACTAACTTGTTTTGCAAACCATGTTCTGTGAGAGCAGAGACTCTGTCTTGTACACTGAACATCTGGAATGATCCAGCTATAGTGAGTGAATCTAATAATCATTAGAGCTCAAACATTCATGCTGACCTTGGGCCCAGGCCTGCTATGCTTATCAGTAGCTACAGACTTCTGCTAATGTAACTATCCACATCCCCGTATCTTGCTTACTTGCCTTGGAGAAGACTTGTACGTGATTGTTCACATGCCACCTGCAACCATCTGCACATGGTCTTTTCCCTTATAAACCCCCTCCTTCCCTGGGTTGGGCACGAAGTGCCTTAGTTGTCTGATTTCAGACCTGAGCCTTCGTCCCGGCCGGTAAATAAAGGCTTCTAATTTGCTTTTAAAACTTCTTTTGTCTCTCTGGTTTTTGTGACAACTTGGTTATGGCAAGCTAGCCTTTAACACTGCTCTTCTTTGTGGCCTTCATTGTCACTCCCTGCAGAAGGAAAATCTGATTTCTTGATTCAATCTGATGCACCTTACTAAGCTATGTCATCTTGGGCAAGTTGCTTAGGTGCTCTCTAAAATTCAGTTTCCTTCTATGCAAAATAAAAATAATACCTACTACTCCTTGGTTAGTATCTCATGGATACTTACCATCTCTGAGTTCACCAAGTCATGCTTCATTTTTTTTCCAGGTACTCTGCAAGGCTCCTTTCCCAACTTCTCCAGTGAGTCAGGGCTAAGATGACTGTAAATGGAAATGGGCATGACACTTTCAGGCCTGGCCTCTAGAATTGTAGGATCAGTCCTTCATAAAATCTCTTTCCCTTGGTCCGTTGGCATTTGCCATCCCATGGAGAATGCTGAGGACACAATCAATGATCCAAGGAAATGAGTCTGGACAGGGTCACAGTGGCTGTATTTTTTATGTGAGCAAGCAGTAAACCTTCACTAATTAAATCACTAACAGGTGGACACTTTTGGTGGTGTTCCAGCAGGCAACATAACCTGACTAGCTAGACCCATGATTACAAGGATTATTGTGAGCATTGCTTCAGATAGAACCCAGTACAGAGCCTGAGTCATTAAGGAAATTTAATAAATGTTAGTCACATCTGCCTCCATTCATAATTTTACCCCATACCAGTATATTCACCATCCCAATTTTACTTCTTTCTTATCTCTTACATAATCTCTGTATTTCTTTTTATTTGTTTCTTATCCCAATCTGTGGAACTTGCTGCATCAATTAACTTTCCTGATTTCTTTTGAAATTTCCCTTCTCCGCTGATTCTTCTCTACCTATGAATCCACTTCCATTCCATGCATGCCTAGGGAATCCCTTCACTTCTGCTACACCCTACATCTATAGTCATTTCCCCTGTACTTTAAAAGCAAATTCTAATGAAGAGGGAATTTGCATTATTTGCCTGAACTTTTCCATGACTCTTTTACTCTTTGAAGTTTTACATTCAGGTTTTCATCTCTGTCATTCTACTTAAAATACATTTCCTGCGATCACTTGTATTGAAATGACCAAATTCAATTTGCAAATTTGGGGTTAAGGATGTAGCTCAGGCGTATCACACATGTTTCCATCCCCAGAACCTAAACCTATAAATAAGCAGAACTAACAAATAATTTTGCAAAATTTCCTTGAGTCTTCTTCATAATTGAAAGTCCTAGTCCAAATCTCCTTCTTTGCCTTCTACTCCTGAGCCTTTCTAGAACTTGGAGGTATACAACAGCATGCTTCATGACCGAGTCCCCTCTCCAGGCACTCAAGTCTCAGCTTCAGTTTCAGCCCGCTCTGCTCTGCTAAGTCCGTCCATACCTATCTATCTATTTCCCATCTTCCAAATTGTTGATGTCATCTCTGATCTATGGTTATTTCCTCTCCCATCTTCTTGTTATTTTGAATTATAACTTTAACTTTATCATCATTTCAGTGAGGTTCCAGTAAAGATAAATGACTGTTCAATCCATTTTGTTAAATGAAAATTCTGTACTAATAGAACTATTTTGGTGTATTTGGCTAGTATTATGGTAATTAGCCTTGGTCTTTCTCCCCAAGACAGTTTTATGGTTCAACATCTTATCTCTATAACCCTTTAGAAATTAGCCACACTTAGGGCTTTTACCTCTCCTAGAAGATGCCTACTGACTTTACAGATCTAGTCCTAATATATCTCTTAAGATCCACCTCGACCTTTCTAATGGTCTGATAAAATTAACCATCTGTGAAAATATACTTAAAAACCTAAAATATTTTTTGAAAGTATTCTGAACATGCTCAGTATCAGCTGGACCATCTCTTTCTTTTAAATGTGTTACATTACATGATTTTTTTCAAACTATGCCAATTTTAAAATATAACCCATAAGTTATTTATCATTCTTCTTCATTCATTGCATTCAATCAGTTGAATCATTTTCTCTACAAAAATATCTTGGATACCTCTTTTCCTTTTCATCTTTTGGGCTCATGAATAATACCACCAACCACTCGATGGCTCAAGTCAGAAAACACTATCCCATCTTTAATTATCCCCTTCCCTCACCCACCAAATTCCAACAATCCACTAATTTTTATAAATTCTTATTGTGAAATCTCATTCAAATTCTTCACTTCACAAGACTGCCAGTATCCTGGATTAGCCAGCCATCATCTGTCATCTATATCATTCTGAAAGGTTTTAGCAGGGTTTTCTACCATAATCATTCTGTCATCCCACTCAAATCCCTGAAATCTATTATTCACAGACCAACCAGCATGATATTTCTGAAGTCAAATCTAATCTGTTCTTCCTGTCCTTCAACAACCCCTATTGTGTTCATTGTAATGGACAGAGTTCTTAAGAAATGTGTAGTTTCTACCTCTGGAGCCCAAGTATCATCTTTGTCTCTTGTTTCCATCACACTGTGCTTTCAAACAACCATGATTATTTATTAGTATTATTCCTTAATATACTATATTCTCTTCTGCCTACAGGTCTATGTGTTTGCTATGTACTATAGTTAAAACATTCTCTACCCCTGGCCATTTATTTAGATAAATACAGTTCACCTCTGTTTTCACCTAGACAAAGGGTGACCACATAATTTGCTGTTCAAATAATTCCTTTGAGAGTAGCAGGAGGTATTAGTAATAATTACACCAAGAGAACAGGTATTAGCAGGAACTTCTACTTTTGAGCTATATCCCCTATCCTTCCTTCCTTCCTTCCTTCCTTCCTTCCTTCCTTCCTCCCTCCCTCCCTCCCTCCCTCCCTTCCTTCTTCCCTTCCTTCCTTCCTCTCTTTCTTCTTTCTTTCTTTTTGTGGCACTGGGGATTGAACTCAGGGGCATTCTACCTCCAAGCTACACCCTAGCTCTATTTTATTCTTTATTTTGAAACAGGGTCTCACTAAGTTGCGGTGGGTCTTACAAAGTTGCTGAGGCTAGCCCCGAACCTGCTAGCCTTCTGTCTCAGCCTCCCAAGGACCGGGATTACAAGCATGCGCCACCATACCCAGCTCATTATTTATTTTTAAATTTTGAATCAGGGTCTCACTAAATTGCTGAGACTAGCCTCACACATGTGGTCCTCTTGTCTCTACCTCACAAATACTAGGGTTACAGGCATACACCATCATGCCCAGCTAGAATACCTGCTTTTAAAAGGGTGCTAATCCAGCTGGGCCCAGTGGAGCATACATGTAATCCCAGTACTCAGGGATCAAGGTTCAAGGCCAGTGTGTGGTAACTTAGGGAGACCCTGTTTCAAAGTAAAAAAATAAAAAGGCTGATGTTGTAACTCATTCCTGGGTTCAATCCCCCGTACAAATAAATAAATAAAAGCGCACTAATCCCACTGATGAGGTTACCCATCTTGATTTCATTAACCCCTCCCCACTTTCTAATATTGCCTTGGGGGTAGGATTTCAACATACAAGTGGAGAAGTGGGAGAGACACAAAGATTCAGACCACAGAAACATAGACTTGAGATTTTATTTCTTCTTTCTTTTGCTATGAAAATCGCTCTTGTCACAGCTACTGTGATTTGTATTCTCCACATTCAGATGCTCTTCTGGAAGGCATGGTTTTAATGACAAATGTCCTCTATTAAATTTATCCAGGATGCTCCATTGCCTTGCAAATTAAGAACTCATTTTCTAAAGTAGCATTCAAGGTCTTCTTCAACAAGTCTCCAAGCTTGTCATTACTCACAATACTCACAATACTCCTCCCTACACGCTGTCTTCCAAACAAAATGCACTCCATTTAGTTCTTTAAAAAATGTTCTTAACTAGCCAGCTCCACGTATGGTTAATTCTTCTTTCTTGAATGCCTCCTCAATTCATCTCTGTCTACATTCTATCACCATTAAAGGCTGACCTCAGATGATATTACCTCCTAAAATATCTCTTCATTTATTCAGGAAAGCAATAAATTAAGTTATATTAACCTTTTTGGAACATTTTGTCCCTTGCCTAGATTAGCTAATGGAAATCACAATCTTGGAATCACAAAATTAAGGGTCCACTTCCATCTATTTTAGTGTAATAGACATACAATTGTGGGCTACTCCTGGGCTTCTTTCAATGGTAAAATTAGGAAAACAACAGCAGTTACCTTGGTATGATTTCTGTGAAGATCACATTGTTACCAAGTGCAGGCACTTATCTGAGGGCTGAGCACCATTTAAATGCAAGTCAGTATTTTTACCAATGGCAAGCTGTTAACCTGTTCTTTTACATTTTTGTGGCTTCAATGGTTAACTTGCTGAAGCATAAAGGCTTTGGTATTATATGTTTCCATCAAAGGCCATTTGTAGTATTGATTAGACTCACAAGCATTTGGAAAGTTTTTGCTTCAACTGTCCAAGTAGAGGGTTCTGTGCAGTGTAGTACAAAACTTAAAAGGAATGAGTATAGAAAGACATCAACTCAGCCGGACGTGGTGGTACACACCTATAATCCAAGTACTGGCAAGGCTGAGGCAGGAGGATTTCAGGTTCGAGAACAGCTTCAGCAATGTAGTAAGCGTCTCAGCAACCTAGGGAGGCCACCCTGCTTCAAAACAAACAAAAAAAGAGGGCTGGGGGGGTGTAGCTTGGAGGTAGGATGCCCCTGGGTTCAATCTGGAAGGAAGGAAGGAAGGAAGGAAGGAAGGAAGGAAGGAAGGAAGGAAGAGAAAGAAGAAAGAAAGAAAGAAAGAAAGAAAGAAAGAAAGAAAGAAAAAGAAAGAAAGAGAAAGAAAGAAAGAGGACATCAACTCTCCAAGACCCTATGCATTTAATCTTGGAGCATCGTGAAGTCAGTACACGCACAGTATTATTTATCTCTGTTTGGAATTTTCCTATAACAGGACAAAATTGATACACATTAAATTCACATTATATAATCCTGCCCTAATGCACCTGTGCCTCACTGACAGGTTTTTCTTTCAAATGCAAAATTTTTCCTATCTGCTGAATTTGGATGCTATATCTAATTGAAGTCAAAATTGGAAGATACTGGAAGAATTTGCATATAAGATGAGAAGGCTTCCTCTAAGGTATTATTTTGTTAGGGAAAGTAATACTAGCTTCTGTAGAAAGCAGACACCAAAGTCTTAATGTCCTAACATGATAAAAAGTCTGCTTTTTACTAATGCTTATCATTATTATCTAGTGCAGATGTTCCGAGATAGTGGGAGGACTTCCTGTGGTTTTTAGAGATTCAAATTCTTTACTTCTTGCACCTCTGCCATTCTCTAGATTCTCTGGGGGCACTACTTGATCCTTTACTTTCAGCCGCTAGTCAGGAGGAATGTTGGAGAATTATGGGAGAAAGACTGTCATGAACTTATTCTTGAGATGGTTCACATAATCCACTAGCCAAAAGCCAGCCCAGTGGCCATACCTAACTGCAGAAGAGACTGAAAATGTAGTCTACAATTGTGCCCAGGAAGAAAAGAAAATGAGAATTGGTAAATATTTACCCTCTGTGCCACAGGGGTAAACAATGGGTAATGTCAGCATAAATAGATTCAGTGCCATAAAAACATATGACAACTTAATTCCAGTGTTGATCAGAATTTTATAATGGGGTGGAGTTAATTTCAAGAATTTTGCACTATATAAATAATATAAAATATCTAACAATGCACTGTAAGTGTGAATTCCAGATATGGCTTTGTTTCTAATTATACCTTTTGCTAATAGTCATTTAGCCTGTTTCCTAATCTCTGTAAAGTTATTTCTTCCCCACACCCCTTTCTTTTCCTTTCTCCTTGATAGCTTATTTTTCTTTCCCATAGTATTCAGAGAGACTCTCATGTTGTGTTATACTAAATTGTTTGAGATAATGCATTCTGCAGAAAGATCTATTTGGATACACTTCCTAGATTGGGTTTAGTTTTCAAAGGATTTTTACTTGAGCTAAACAATTCCTGCAATCCTGAACTACAGGAGAAATAGAGGTTCCATATGCTGCCTCTTGGGACGTGGAAAACTTAAGTGGTAGCTTGGAGTTCAATAGCTACCGAGAATGAAGTAAGTGAACAGGGGAGAGAGGAAAATGGCGAGGAAGGATTACAAATTTCTGCCAAATCCACCAGTAGTATTTAGTGGCTGTGGTCTCAGTGGACAGGCATCTGAAGGGATGCTTCTGTTAAAATCCCAATAAAGGATGTGGATTGTTAGGCTCTAGTCTACACTGAGTGATCCTTTGATCATGACCTTGGCAGATTTCTCAGGCTATGAGTGTCAGAATGAAATCTTGATCCACAATGTTTTGTATTGTACTCCAGATTTATCAGTTTCCTGGGAAGGAGGTCTCACTGGGCCTGCAGCTCTGATTGACCCACATAACCCAGAAATTGTAATTGGCATTGTCCACCCATAGAACTTTTATTGAAGAGAGATGTGTAGGGAGAAGTTGAGGTTTTTACTTTTTCATTTTCACATGTGGAGCATGAAGTTTCAATTCAGTATGTGTCTTTGTAACTTACTTATATAAATATATATTTTTTCTAAAATAAACTTGGATGCTAAACTAAATAAAACTATCATTGTATTAAGTCAGGTATACATGAAAGGCTACAAATCAGCTCAATTAAAAAATGTCAACACTACAGAGAAACAGAGGCTTGCTGTGTTTCTGTCTTCTCTAACTCCGCCTCATTGATGGATTTAGTAGATCAAACAGGGAAAAAAAAACCTCCCACACATTTTCTAGTTTCCTCTAGAAAACTTAAAAAAGTTTTTTTTAACAAATCTTCAAGTATATATGACATATCACTTAGGCATGTATACATGTATCTAGGTAAAATGAAGACATAGCTAATTGACATACATTAAAGTCAATATTTACACTTAGAATGAAAGTTAATTTAAAAATAAAATATGATTCAAATGGTATTCCAATGGATTGCACATATATAAATATATATGTATATTGCCATATACACATGAATCTTTGTTATGAAGGATCTGGGTATTATCTGAAGTAATTTGTTACCTTAGTTTTGGAGAAAGAATAGGACTAGTTTGATTAGCAAGGAACTTACCAGAAAAGATATTTCATTTGAGTCTATTTGGTCCCTGAAGTGTCAGATTTTGAGGGAAGTATCTATATGTCAAATACTGTATGCTTTCAATTTTAAGTAACAGAATACTCATTGAGAGTAGCCAAAACAATATTTTCCCACATAAGAAAAACAACCACACTTAATTGTTTAACAAGATTGGTTCAGCCCCTCAATAATGCCAGAGATTTTACATGGATTATCAACATTTTTGGTTTCCCCGCACAGTTGCACTATAGCTACACCAGTTCCATGTGCTATATCCTTACACAATGACATAGAAAGCACAAAGGGAAAACAAGGAATGGTCATATTTGATTTGATAGGAAAACCTTTCCCAGAAACTTGCTCACAGATTTCTTATTAAGACTTATTAGTTTTTTTTTAATTGACAAAAATTGGTTTGTGTGCCTGTCCATTCCCTTGCTACAAGGAAAGTGACTTTTTGACATTTGTAACCTCTTTTATAAGAAGCAAACTGTGCCACCAAGGAGAAGAGGGAAAGGATGGCTGTTAGACAGGTAGTCAGAAGTATACATCCCTGCAGTGCTATGTAAATGCATTCTTAGTTGTGGTGAACAACTCTGAAGGCTCATGCTTGCTGTTCATTCCATCTAAGCATTAGTAGGAATCCTGGTAAGTGTACACCTCACACAGGGATGTAGGATAAGCTTCACTAGTTGCCATAACAGGGGAAGGAAAAATAAAATATCGCACTGGTTCTTGTGCGATAAAAAAAAAAGACTTTCAGCTGCAAGTGATATCCTAACTCCAGCTCACATTGAATTTTGCTTCCTGAAAGTCACCTGGCCACACATAGCCTCATGAGAAGTTGGGACACATCTTCTTTATTTGGCACCCCTGTGTCCATCTAAGACTTTTATTATTATAAAAAAGGATAGAATTACTATTGGGGGAAATTGATTATATCTGTCACAAGGTTGTGGTCATCGTCATAATGTCCCCTCAATAATATTCACATCCTAAATCCAGGAACCTGTAAATACTCTACTTCCCATGGCAAAAGGAACTTTGCAGGTGCAATTACATTCAAAGATTGTGAAAGGGAAGAAGAGCCTAAATTATCCAGGTGGACAGATGTACTCCCAGGGGTCATTATAAGAGGAAGTCAAGGCCCAAGCCAGTGGAAGAAAAAGTAATGAGAAGCAAGAGGTTAGAGGGATGCAGAAATGGAGTCCTGTGCCTGTGTGAACACAGGTGAGAAGTAGCGACTGATAAAGGCAAGGGAACACATTCCATCCGCCTCCGGAAAGAACCAGCCCTGCTGACTTCCTGATTTCAGCCCCTTAGCGTTTATTTGGGATTTTTGAATTCCAGAAATGTAAGAGAATTTTTTTTTTTTTTTTTGCGGTACTGGGGATTGAACGCAAGGGCGTTCTACCTCTGCGCTAAGCCCCCAGCCCTATTTTTATACTTTATTTTAAAACCGGGTCTCACGAAGTTGCGGAGGGCCTCACTGAGTAGAGAGAGAGAGAGAGAGAGAGAGAGGGAGAGAGACAGAGAGAGAATGCTCGCACGTGCATGCGCGAGCTGAGGTTGGCCGCGAACCGAGATCCTCTGGTCTCCGCCTCCCAAAGTACTGGGATTACAAGCGTGCGCCACCACGCCCGGCCAAGAGAAATTTTCATTATTTCATGCCACTACACTTGTGGTCATATTTACAGCAGCAATAAGAAATGAATACAGTGGACTTCTCATGGTATAATATGTGTAAAGACTTAAAAGGATGCCAGGCCCATTGCAGTCCCTAAAGGACATTTGATCCCACCTGCTTTTGTAATATGGAGGAGATGTTTTCACACTGAAAGAAACACAACAAGAAATAAAACAGCTATTAAGCAAGTAATACAACACAGGCAGATCATTGAAAGCTATATATATATATATATATATATATATATATATATATCCCATATATATACATATGGGATAATTTCCTTCTCTTTTCTACAAGTAAAAATTAGTGTTAATTCTTGGAAGGTTAGTGTTTCATTAACCATCTGTGCCTGGAGATTTTTAAAAGAGATTCTTAATTACAATTGCAACTTTTGTAATAGTTATAAAACAATTTAGGTTATTTTATCTTGTCTTTGTTCTGATAGTTTTGTTTTGGTAGTTTTATTTCAAGTAATTGGTCTATATTTTCTAAATTGTAGAATTTATGACTGTAAATTATTGATAGTCTTCCCTGTTTTCCCTTTTCTGGATGTAGTATCACTTTTAAAGCAGCTATATTTAGATATACTTCACATACCATAGTCTTCACCCATTCAAAATATGCAACTCAATGATCTTAATATATTCTTAGATAGGTATAAGTACCACCAGTCAATTTAGAACATTTTCATTATTCCAAAAAGAAACCCCTTACCCCTGAAATACCACCACCCTACCCTCAATCTTCTTTCATTTAACATGTTACAAGGTTAATCCATGTGGAAGCATAAACTAATACTTCATTTTTATAGCTGAATAATAGTCTACTGTATAGATATATAACATTTTATTTATCCACTTATCATCTTATAGACATTTGGATTGTTTCTATAATTTGGCTCCTATGAGCAATCTTGGAATAAACAAAACTGTATGGACATATGGACATATGTTTTTATTTCTCTTGGATATACACCTCAAAGTGGAATTGCTGGGTCATCTAGGAGCTGTGTTTAACCATTTGGAAAACTGCCACTGTTTTCCAAAGTGCAATAATTTTTATTTTCAAGAGAATTTCAATTTCCCCACATCTTTACTAATATTATCTATTTTTTTAAAAAAAGTTTAACCATCATAGTAAATATAAAATGATATTTCACTGCGGTTTTGAATTTCATTTGCATGATAACTAATGATATTAAACATCTTTTCATATGCGTTTTTGCCAACTGTTTATCTTCCTGGGACAGATGCCTATAGTTGTTTTTCTCTATTTTAAAATTAATTGTATTTTATTCTTGAGTTGTAAGAATTCTTTATATATTCTAGATATAAATTCATTTTATGATTTGAAAACATACTTCCTATTCTGTGGGTTGTTTTATCACTTTCATCATAGTATCTTTTTTTTTTTTTTTTGGCACTGGGGATTGAACCCAGGGGCGTTCTACCTCCGCGCTACACCCCTGGCCCTATTTTTTATACTTTATTTTGAAACCGGGTCTCATGAAGTTGCGGAGGGCCTCACTAGGTAGAGAGAGAGAGAGAGAGAGAGAGAGAGAGAGCTGAGGCGCGAACCCGTATCCTCCAGTCTCCGCCTCCCAAAGTACTGGGATTACAAGCGTGCGCCACCACGGCCGGCTCCATCATAGTATCTTCTGAAGCATAAATGCCTCTAATTTTGATGAAGTCTAATTAATTTTTTTCTTTTCTTGCCCATACTTTTGGCGCCATATCTAAGAGTCTTTCATAGATATAACCCTTTGCTTTCTTCTAAGAGTTTTATAGTTTTAGCACTTGCATTTAAGTGATCTATTTTGAGTTAATTTTTGCATATGGTATGACCTTCTCTTGCTTCCTGCTCCTCTGTTGTCTAAGAGCCATTTGTTTAGAGGACTATTCTTTCCCCACTGAATAGTTTCGACATCATTATCAAAAGTTATTTGGCTATAGACACACGGGTTTATTTCTGCACTTTCAATTCTAGTTTACTGATCTGTATATGCACCCTTATGACCTACCATACACACCGTCTTGATTGCTGTTGTTTTGAACTAACTTCTGAAGTCATGAAGTGTCAGAATTTCAACATTTTTCTTTCTTTCCAAGAGTGTTTCCACTATTCTAGGTGGAATTGTTCTTTAACTTTAGCATAAGCTCATCAATTTCTGCAAAGAAATCAGCGGGGATTCTGGTATAAATTTAATTGAATATGTGGTTAAATGTTTTAATATACTTTTACTGATAATTATACATGATCGTGAGGTTCGAAGTGATACAAATACCCATGCACACAGCACATGGTGTGTTTCCCTCTGGGTCCTACTTCACTCCCACCTCCCCCCACATGATACCTTCATTTATGGACATATTGAACTGTTTCCTTCATCCAGTCTCCTCCTCCAACTCCCCCTCTTAATCCCCTACTATCATTTTACTGGAATCTCGTCTCATTTATCTGAAGTCTCTTTTGTTTCCAAATTTCTCTCTAGCTTCCACATATGAGAGAAAACATACAACCCTTGACTATCTGAGACTGGATGATCTCACTTAGGATAATATTCTCTAGTTCCATTCATTTTTCTGCAAATGACATAATTTTGTTCTTTATGACTGAGTAAAATTCCACCATGCATATATTTCACATTTTCTTTTATTTGTTCATCTGTTGACAAATGTCTAGGTTGATTCCATAATTTGGCTATTGTGAATTGTGTTGCTATAAACATGGATATGCATGTATCAATATTGTATTTTGACTTTAATTCTTTTGGAAAGATACTGAGGAGTAGTATAGCTGGGTTATATGGTGGTTTCATTCCTAATCTTTTAAGGAACCTCTATACTGATCTGCATAGTAGTTGTACTAATTTACAATCCCACCAACGGTGTATAAGTGTTCTATGGAGATCATCAGTAAGGAGGTTCCTCATAAGATTAGGGTTATTTATTTTTTAGTGTTAATAGTTTTTAAGTTATTTGTATATTTAAGATATTAGTCCCCTGTCAGTTATTATGAAGAGAGTTACTTACTTAATTTTATTTATGAGTGCATTGCAAGTGTATAAAAATTCAATTGATATTTCTATATTTCTCTTGTATACTCCAAGTTGCTGAACTGCTTTATTACTTCTAATATAGTTTTGAGTGGATTCCTTAGGATTTTCTATGTACAAGATCATGTCATTTGCAAATAGAAATAGTTTTACTTCTTATCTTAACCTGGATTTTTAAAATATCTTTTTCTTTCAAATTACTCTGGCTAGAACCTACAGCATAATGCTAAATAGAAATGGTGATAAAAATTTTTTTGCCTTATTCCTGCTCATGGGGGAAATGTACCCAGTTTTCCACCATTAAGCTTAATGACAGCTATGGATATATATTTCTTTGGAGCTCTCCTACTTACATTTTGCTCAATGGCTTTGATCAGCCTGCTTATTTCTTTCACCAAATAACATACATTTTAAGTTATTATTTATTCAATACTTTTTCAATTCCATCTTCTTTCTCCACTACTTCCAGAACTTTGATGATACATATTTTATTTTTTAACATATTTATTTTTTAACATGCTTTTATTGGTGCATTGGAGTCTCACATCACAATGAATATCTATTTGATGTTAATATACATGCACACAGCTCTTAGTGTCCCCCCCATGCCTTCCCCCACCCGTATGAAGTACTGAGAATGATGTTGGTATATTCTCACGTGTACACAATGTTTATGATAGTAATTCCACTGATTTGCTTCTTTCTTTCTTTCTTTTTTTTTTTTTTGCGGTACCGGGGATTGAACCCAGGGGCGTTCTACCTCCGCGCTACGCCCCCGGCCCT